>PVKC010004602.1:0-35204 GCA_004027635.1 Crocidura indochinensis
GAACCAATGACCTTTTGCATGAAAGGCAAACGCCTTACCTCCATGCTATCTCCCGGGCCCCGATTTTCTTATCTGATTTGTTTTTGTTGTTTTGGGGGTGCACACCCAGCAGTGCTGAGGATGGAATTATGGCCCTCTCTTCCTAATTATTGATCACTGCAGTCCAGCAAATGTTTCCCACCTATTACCAGAGAATTGGAATATCTCTGTAAGTTTTTCTTTGATGTTTTATTTCTTTATAATAAGTGAATTAGTAAATTGTATTCTGTGAGGCATGAAGTTCCAATGGTGTTTATTATGAAGTTTAAGTCATACAATGTTCAACGTCCTTCATAAGGGCACATTTCACAACACCAATTGGCCTCAGTTTCTCTCCTGCCCACCCTATCAGCCTCTATGGAAGACATTTATCTCTCTCTTTCTCCCTCTTTTTTTTCCTTATTTTCAATCTTCATCACTTTTAAGAACTGCTTAGAGATCCACCCCATAGACCTGCCTTCCAATCTTTGCACCTAGTAGTTTTCTATCCCACACACTTTATCTGACATGTTTTGGAAAGAAAATGAGTTGCACTTCTTTATTTTTATTTAAAATATGCTTTTGAGTATTCTGTTCCAGAAATTGGAACTACCCTTTTCTCCCACTATACCATATCCTTACTTGGCATATACTCACATATGCGCATGAAACATGCACTCACCAAATGCACTGATACACACACAAATGAATTACCACTTCTATTTTCAGCATGCAAGTTGGGTGTATAGAACTATTGGGAGTAAATTTTTAGAAAAAAAATATGCTTTCATTTTCTATTGGTTCTATAGAATTTATAGACCCTGGGTTATCTGTACGGTGGCCTAACTTAAACACACCCATTTCCATTCAGGCTTTTTCTGAGTTTTCCTGCCCAGGCTACCTACATGAGCCAGACTAAGACATGCTGTTGCCCTGTGGTTCTACTATTCAGAGTTCTGACATCTTCCATGAATACTAACTGGCCTATATGATCATTGCACAGACGCACTCGGCAGTCGTAACTCACAGCTTAATTGCAATGTCACTTGGGAACTTTCCCAGTCCTGGGTCCTCTATGATGAGGAACAAGGCTCTTCTCCCATCTGGTTTTGTCAATGTGCTTTGCCTCCTGGTGAATGAATCACAGAAGCTCTGGGCCATCAAAGGAAGTGTGTGCTTCTGACGTTAACCATTAAAAATCTCACATTCCTTTCCCAAAGGCTCTGAACCTCAGGATTTAGCCATTGGACAGATCTCCCCCTCTCTGTGCCTGCCCTAATTTAAGAGTTTATTTGTAATTAAATAAATAAATGGAGCCAGAGAGATAATACTGGAATAAGATGCTTTCCTTGCATCTGGCTGGTTCCTGAGCACTATTTATGTTCCCTTAATGCCCTCCACTATAGGAGTGTTTCCTTTAATACAGGGCCAGGAGTCTTCCTTTAGTTTGTGACACCCAAACCCAAACAAATAAAAAACAACAACAACAACAAAATGAATTTCTGTTCTAGAAAAATGGTGGCATAGAGAAATGAGAAAAAAATTTTTAGAAGTTCTGAATTTATTCAAGATGAACCAAGACTGTGGTCTCCTCTCCTGAAGCCAAAATCCTTGGTTCCTCATGATGAGGAAATAAATATCATTTGTATGTCCTTCTCTGTTCTGTGATGGTTTATTACAGGATTATTGGGAAACACTGGAATGGCATAGCATGAGAGTGCATTCCTTCACATACAACATGCACTCCTTTGTTGACTGCTGCTAGAAAAAGGGCTGAAACTTAAAATCATGTGAGCACTGTGTTAAGGAATTATTCAACTTTTCATGCTCTGAACCACTGAAAGGGGAGCACTTCGAGCAACTTGCAATGAGTCATTTAGCTTAGGAAAATTAGAAAAAAAAAAAACAATTTTTAAGTGGAGATGTCCATAAGTGATTCTCCATAATGACACAGTCTTATCAAGAACGACAATAAGGTTTTTATCAGCTTCAGGCATGAGGCAAAGTCTATCTTATTAGTGTAGAAACTAATGAAAGATCCTCCTGACAATGAGAATTAATTGCAACTGTTGACAAGGACCCCCTTCTTTCACACTCCCTTTTCTGGGTATTTTTTTTTTTCTGGGGCTTTCAGCTCTCTGCTCTCAATTAGACATGGGGAAGTGTGGCCCTCCCCTTAGAGAAAGAAGCTTTTAGATTAATCATATTATCTTAAGGTTCCAAATCTCCATGACTGCGTGACCTTTCTTCCGTTAGAATCCATTATCTTAAACTATCACAATAATCCTGGCTTTAGGGAGGGCGAGATGGAAGAGGAATCAAACCTAATAGATGGCAAATAAGATTAATCTATGATCTAAGTGCCGATTACACTTGGCCCTGCCCTTGAACACCCAGGTGTAACCTTGAAATTCACATCCACTAAGAAGAGGCAATTGGATTGAGTGTCCCCAAGGTCTAAAGAGCAGTTCGTTGGACACACTTTTATCCTTTCCTCCCCAGGAAAGCGTGTACTCTCTCAATCTCCAAAGCTTTTTTTTTTTTTTTTTTAACTGTGGAATTCTCAGCAGCTGAGTGCTTTCATGTTTGTTTTGGGATGGTTCACATTTTTTAGATAAAGTACTTGTTTTGGGTCCTTGGTTTTTGTTTGTCAGAAGCACCCGGCCATGGAGGGAATGAACTTTTACCTGGACCTCACAAGAGGAAACCAACTGATCTTGCTCCTTAAAATCTGATAGCTCTCCCAAAATAAATTCAAATCTCGACTTCTTTCAAAACACTGACAGGCAGAACCTTTAAACTTACAATATGTTTCAGAGCCACCCAGAGGAGGGAGAAATACCACCGCCCTCCACCCTCAACTCCCAATACAGCATTTGTCTTCTGAACATGGGCTGATTGTTTTTCTACCATATGGCCTACGGTCTTTGAAAGGACAGGCATGGGGAAGATAGACATGACATGGAGAAGATAGTATTTCTACTACTGATGACATGAAGAGGAGAGAGTTTCTGCCTAAAGAAAACAGTTTTAGGAAAAGAGAAATTTCACAAGGTCAACTGGAAAATATATATGTAAAGGAGGATGTGGAAGAAAAGAATAACCACCATAAAGCATTCAAGTCTTCTCATTAAAAGTTGGCCCCATCTCTTGAAATTCAAAGTTGACCACTCATAAATCTGTACAGGCCAGATTTCAGAGCAAACAGAAACAGTGTAAGAAAGGATTAAATTAAACTCAGAATGAGTAAGAAAGAAGGGTACAGCCCCAAATGGACACAAAAGTCATTTTCAGAAAGATGAGTGATAATATTCAGAGGGGAAAAATATGTCCACTTCTTAAGAAATGGAGACATTGACCAAGCTGGAAACTCCATTCTGGAAGCTATGTACCCAAATCATTCTCATTAGCCTAAAACTTATCTCTGTATTCTTCCTCCTGCAGATTCAAGCACAAATTCTCTCTCTAACAGAACAGTTTTGGCTTGCTCTGTCTTGGAAAGATCTGCAGGACTGAATTCACAAAAACAAACACATACTTGCCCTTCAGGAACAAGAATGGCAGCTCTATAGTTCCTAAGTATTTTGTCACTTTCTTGCCCTGTATAACTTGATTTCAGAAACCTCAAAAATAAATTCTATCTAAAAAGAGATGCAAATTTATTTACCAAAAATATAATAACAAAAATGCTTATTTTCCCCTTTATAAGCCTAACAAAGCAAGCTTAGAAATAAAGGTTGCCCTGGGGCTCTGCTTGGGAAGCAATCAGTTTTGTTTTGGGGATACATTTGGCTGAGCTCAGGACTTTCTCTGGCTCTGTGCACAGAGGATGCCAGGAATTGAATCTGGGTCAGTCACATGCAAGCCCTCTGCACTGAACAACGAACATGTTTGGGGGAAACATGTTTAAAAGACAAAACTGCATTGAGAGGAGCTATAGAATCATGGGTTTGTTACCTAATATCTCATTCTTTCCATTTGCATAATGACAAATATTTTTACGGAAGCATTCTGTGTCACTTCTGGGTGGAGAGTCAACAACTCTACCAATGAAACTAGGTGATGTTGACTGATAGTTGTACCTGTATCCTATTCTTATTCGTGCTGCTAATTAAGTAACTGCTTCCATTGTCTTGTCTTTGGGAAACTTAGTAAATATTTAATCCCCTGTGATAAACTGTGGGACATGATCCCACAGGGTAACTGAATGGGAGGGGTCATGAAAAGTATGAAAAAATTGTTTTAAAATAGTTTATTCATCATCAATATTTGATGTATTGGTTTATCCTATAGGTAAAAAAGAGTTAAGAAAGCCTGGTGTTGGGGCCCGGGAGATAGCATGGAGGTAAGGTGTTTGCCTTTCATGCAAAAGGTCATCGGTTCAAATCCCGGTGCCCCATATGGTCCCCCGTGCCTGCCAGGAGCAATTTCTGAGCATGGAGCCAGGAGTAACCCCTGAGCACTGCCGGGTGTGACCCCCCCCAAAAAAAACAAAAAACAACAACAACAAAAAAAAAAGAAAGCCTGGTGTTCATCTTATAGGCAGGCAGGGCTTCAATAAATTCAAAGAAGTGAGTTTCTTGAAAATAGTCAATAAGTCTTTGTTTGGTTATAGCCCTGAATACTGGTAAGCAAGACTAGTATTACTTTCTGAGATTTTTTTGGAGGGAGAGATGATCAAAACTGGAAAAAAATATAGTCAAAAAATTAAGGATTCTGGGGGGCCAGAGAGATAGCATGGAGATAGAGCATTTGCCTTGCATGCAGAAGGACGATGGTTCAAATCCTAGAATACTATATGGTCCCCCGAACCTGCCAGGAGCGTCTTCTGAGCGTAGAGTCAGGAGTAACCCTGAGCGCTGCTGAGTGTAACCCAAAAACCAAACAAACAAAAAAAAGAAATTAAGGATTCTGGACTTTCACATAAAAACACAAAGAGGTTCATGCATGCTTTGCCTTTGTACCAGGATACTGGTGTGTGGAGTGAGTGAAGGAGCCCTTGTCAGCTGTCCAGGAAGGGCCAGCTCACACCTCACGAGAACCTCATGCCATTAAGTCAGGGAGAGTAATGAAATCTCATTTAATTTGTCAGGAAGAAAGTGCTAATGTTAAAAGGCATTTAATAAAAAAAGGGGGGGCAGAGATTCTTTGAAAGGGAGTCCTTAAGTAATTACTCCAAGTGTCTTAGGCCTAGGCTCACCAGAATCTTCACATTCGTGTCTTACAGAGCCAGGGCCTAATTAAATCAGTGCAGCATTTGCATCCTAGCTTCTTTTAAGGAAGTGTGATTTTATTAATGACCGTTTTTTCAGAGAAAGAGAGAGAGAAGAAGAAGAAGAGAGAGAGAGAGAGAGATGGGTTGATCTAATCAAATTAAATGTTAGATTTTTTTTTAAATGTTTGTCACTTAAGAGGATTGTGGAATATAAGCTGTGTGTTTGTGTTTGTATGTGGAGAGGAAGAGAGAGAGAGGGAGGAAGAGAGAGAGAGAGAGCACTGAGAGCTGGTTCCAGTGGGAGAGGCTATGCTCTTGTCTAATTTCTAATTTCCACTTGGCAAGGTGCCATCTTTTATCTCCTCAGACTTGAGGTAGAGTGTGGGTCTGTGACTATTGGTTTTCAGCATAACATAGTAGATATTCCTGTCTAGCCTAGGTCCTCTTTTCAACTTCTCTGGGAAGAGAGGATGAATGTGGATATATGAGTAACAGGAAAGATTTGGGGAACTAGATGGATCCACATCTCGTCACATCCCCCTCTCCCATGTGTGGTGTTGCCACACTTAGCAGTAGAGGAGATGATGAAGGTACCAGGATGGGTGGGAATGACATGGATCATGACCTACTAGATTTGGAATTTGAAGAGCCAACCACATTTAGGGGATAAAAAGACTTAGATGTTTCTCTAGAAGCAACTTGCTTCCATTTTTCAAATTGATTTATGAAACTTTCTCATGCCCCAATCTCTGCCCAAATACCATGTGAATATTTTGCTTTTATCAGGGGTCTCTTCTGTGAGGGTGCAGTGCTCAGAGCAATAGGTTGCTGAGTTCAAGATAAAAATAGGTAAAAATGTATAAAAAGAGGTGATGTTCTAGACATATCTCAGTTGGCTGACTGGATGATTAAATGCGGTTACATTATGAGAAATGTTATTACAGCTCAAAGTGCTAATGTTTCACCGAGAGTGATTTTATAAAAATACAAATAAAAACATCTTTCTCCCTCTTGCTCTCATTCAAAATATTTTCAAGACCTTCAAATAAAAAAATCTGAACTTTTTAGTTAAACTTATATCAGGTCTCTGTGACTTCCAATGACTCCAATAATATTTTATGTACCTGCTCTGAAAACTATTAGGTCTTCAATATATGATAGAATTCTCCACTTTTGGGCAATCACACATTATCTCTTTAGCACTGAGCTGTTTACAACTTCAGTCATTAGGCTCATGTAGCTGAGTGAATTTTAAATCATGGGGGCTAGAAAGATAGGACAGAGGTTACGGCTCTTGCTTTTCATAACTAGCCTGACCCTGGTTTGAACTTCTGGCTCCATATAGGGCTGTGTGAGAATTGAGCCAGGAAGAGCCCCCAAGCACCACCAGAAATCAAGGAAATAAAATAAAATCAAACCAAGGAAATAAAAGAAAATTTATTTTAAATTAAATTAAAGTGTATGTCTTCTCACAACATGCACAGAGCTACTTTTTAAGCCCTCAATTGCTTAAAAATCAGCTGTCATTTTCCTTGGGTATAGCAATCTAAAAATCTAATAAGTTCCTGATCACCCACTTCTCATTATTGAACAGTATCTCTGACTTTGTCATGGCTACATGTGTTGTTGATGTTAACTGTTAGATAATATAGTAACTAGGTATTGTTTTCTACAAATTATGTGACTTAGAGCTGCCATATTATCAATGCTACAATGGCTCATTTTAGCATGGTAGAACGTTCTCTTTTCCAATTCTACGATGATCATTAGAACTTTGGAGACTAGTGGACGTTAAATGTTCATTAAGTTTTCATCTTAGGTTCTTCCCATCCCATGCATTAAAGAAGGCTTAGATTGTTCTGTTATCTTCAATAGCCCACTTCCAATCGAGAAATCTAACATGTTTTTCTATCAGTATTGAATGCACTGTGAGATAAGGATCATGTCTTTAGTATTCCTCAGCATCACACTGAACCCAAATTATAGTCAATGAATTCATTGCACTTTTTATTAGAAGCCATTCTGCATACTTTTAACTTATAATCTCACTTAGGGCATAGTGGTCAGAGTGATTGAACAGTGGGTAGGGCATTTGCCTTACATGCGTCCCACTTGGGTTCCATCCTTGGCATCCCATAGGATCCTGCAAGCACCAACAGGAGAGATTCTTGAAAGCAGAACCATGAGTGATCCCTAAGCATTATTTTGGGCTCCACTCAATACCAAAAACCTTGACCACTACTCATATCACTTAGCACACTGTACGTGATCTCCTTACTGCAAAGGAAGAACCACCTAAGACACAAGGAGGTGAATCATTGGCTCCAATCTTGCTGCTTTGATTAGGAACATGTGGCTGAAAAGCCGGGAGCTTATTCACTACCTTTATGATCCAAGGCTACCTGTGTTTACCCTTTTGCTGAAAGAATGTAGAGTGACCAGGAACTGGAATGTAAGAGGAGAATAGTCATTCTTTGATATTATCACCATGTCTTTAAACTATGCCACTTTCCCCATCAGCCTGACTAGGAAGAGTGATGTTTTTCTAAGCAGTGTGTGCTATTTATTTTCTCCCTTCCACTATCAATGAGAGTGTGAATAAAGCAGGCATCGGAGACCCACTCTACAGAAAAGAAGAAACCTAGACAAGCCCAAAGGAGAAACAAGTGGAAAGGCAAGTGGGCTAGTAGTGTAAAGTCAAAGCAAGGTGATCTGACCTTAAGCAAGAAATGCCTAAGTTGCAATGCACCTAGTCAAGTACATATGGAGATAGACTGAGTCAAATATATATGGAGGCAGATCAAGTTGGAATTCTTAGTTCTGATTTTCCTGGGCTCTAACATCATAAGTTTTCAACTGCCCAAGTCACGTTACTGACTAGTTGAGTAGTTACCCTGTCGTTTCTCCTAGTTGCATGTGTTGCTGATGTTAATTGTGAGATAATGAAATAGTTTTGAACAAATTAAGATAATGCCTATAAATAGGTCTCTACTTAGACTTTAAGGCACAGGACAGTGGCAACACTACAGCTATTAATGAATCAATACTGTAGTTAGACTATAGACTATTTATTATTATAATTATTATCATCATTTCAGATTGAGTTTTGATCGTAGAAAAACATTTCTCCCAAATTAAATTTATTTCATATCCATTCTGGGCTAAGTGAGTGTTTCAAGTTATAATTGAACCTCTTTCAGACATTATGACTTTCTGCAGTATCCAAACAAGTGAGCAGCTATGAAAATGGAGGAATAAATGGATCTCCAATGAGACAATATTCCACTTTTAATAAAAACAAAAACTAAAGTTTCAAGAGGTAGTAGATAACCAGTATTTAGAGGATTTTATATTAGGCACAGGAGAGTTTATAACTTTATCATTTCTTCCTGAAATTTCTAAGATGATCTTCTTTATGCAGATGAGAAAACTGGGATTGACACTGAACAAACTTGCCCCCAATGGATGCACTCAGTAAAAATAATAGAGCTCAGATTTGTTCTTATATATTAAAGTTCCCAAGTCTGTTTATACCACCACTGCCTTGTAGTGTCTCTCCATTAACAGATTTAGCATATATACCTATAGATACAAAAGGAGTTTATGGTGATTTTTCTAAAAAAAAAAGTTGGGGGGAGAGGACAAAGAGGGGCAAGATAGAAACTACAGTATCTACAGAGATACTACAGTAAATAGGGCACTTTTTCTGCATGTCCCACAGACCTGGGTTTGAACCCTGGCCTCACACTTGGTCCCCTGGGCCAGACCAGGATTAAGCTCTGAATGCAGAGCTAGGAATAAGCATTCAACACAGACAGGTATAGTCCCAAACACTGAACTAAAAATGGATAATTAAAAAAAATAGTCAAAGATAGCAGTTAGGGTGTGGTGCATATATTTGGGAAAAAGGATAAAACATACGTAGTCTTAGAAACCAACGTTACCTTAATTTAAAAAATGAAGAATTAAAAAGTAACAGAAAAATTAGAAATATTCTCCTGTGTTTTCTTAAAGGATAGTTTATATGTAGCATAAATAATTTGATGATAAACATGGACTTGTAAAGAGAAATGATGATGTCCGTGTCTTACTACAAGACATTTGCATTTCACTGATGAATTTACTTGGTTTAAGGAAGAATACCTGGGAACTAACATTTTATCATACATTTCATTCTTCCATTTTCTCTTCATTTAAGAGAAACAAAACATGTGCTTATGCTTAGAGAAGATTTTTGGGTTTTTTTGGGTCACACCCAGCAGTGCTCAGGGGTTACTCCTGGTTCCATGCTCAGAAATTGCTCCTGGCAGGCACGGGGGACCATATGGGGCACCGGGATTCGAACCGATGACCTTTTGCATGAAAGGCAAATGCCTTACCTCCATGCTATCTCCCAGGCCCCAGAAGTTTTTTTTCTAAGTGAATTTTGAATTTTGATGTAAATATGTGCTTGACTGCCATATAATATTGATGGGCATAAAATTAAATCTGCAGTTTCTTCCCAAACAGAGTGAAAAAAAGAAGGAAAGGGAAGGAAAAGAAAGGGAAAGGAAGGGGAGTGGAGAGGAGACAAGGGGAGGGGAGGGAAAAGGAGATAATGGGAGGGAAGGGAAGAGAATGGAAGGGATGGGAAGGAAAAGGGAGAGGAGAAGATGTCACTTAAAATACATTCACAATTTTGATACAATCAAAATTCAAATATGATTTTTCCCTCCCAAGCAAACAAGGTCACTTCTCACATAGAAGGATTATATTAGAAGTGGTTTGTGAAGAAGTGTATAAAGGCTTGCCTGGCAATTGGCCATCTTTCGGTCTTTATCGAGACAGATAGAATATTTGACCAGACCGGTTCAGTAGATCTCTGTCCTGGAGATGAGAAGAAACCCAAAATCTAGAAACCATCAACAAAATCAATTTAAGAGAAAGGAAAGTGCATTCCTGCTTTTGAAGACTGAACCACAAAGATAGATGGGTGTTTGACTTTCAAGCTTACTCAAGATGGAGCAGGAAGAACAAGAGAAGATTGTTTTGCTTTTCCTAAGAATGTTCTTTGAAAAAAAAAAATACTTTTCCTAATACTTCCCCCCTCCTCATCTCTTTCATTCCATAAAGAAACAGAAAACAGTGCAACCTTTGCAATTAAAAAAATAATTCCTGACCTTATTTATAGTTTAAACTGCTGACAAAGAAAACATGCAATGACCAAAAATCATGTTTACAGCATTCAAAAAAGAAAATCCAACATATTGAAATGGGGAAAAGAGATTCGGAAGGAATGATTTGTAAGGATGTGGTTAAAACTATTTATATCCCAGGTTCTATTTGTTTTACAGCGAGTGGTCCGGGCACCGCCAGAAAGGTTATCTTTGACAGGGCTTCAGCTATTATTTTCTTCCAGTGAAATGGTATTTCTTGAGAAAAAAAGGTCTTTGGAACAAAATAACAATAAATCCTGATTTAGATACATAAACCTGCCATTGATATCACATAATATCAGTGTTCTTTCTCACTCGATACAGGCGTTTTAAAGATAAATGGTAAAACTGAACTGGAAATCCATCTGGCCAGCTGCCTGCTCTAATGAATAACCCCACTTTGGCTCATGCAATGTAAGCAGAAAGTTCTCTCCCGGCCTCTTTCGTCTGTCATGAATCTACAAGACAGCCGACATAATATCTGGGCGACAACGGTGCGCTAACAGTGCAATGACTTCCATTTTCTTTGCTTTCTATTGATTTTCACTTAATAACTGGCGAAATACTAAACGTCCGCCCTGAGTACCTAATAAATCCTGCCTGAGCTTTTTATTGAGGAGAATTTAATAAAAACAACCATTGCGGCTGAGGGATTTTTCTTCTGGACAGATCATAGGGGTAGGGGACAGTAGGTTGGGGCAAGAGGAAGAAGCCATGTGAGTTTTTTCCTTTTTGTTTTGTTTTGTTTTGTTTCTCTACTTTCATATTGGAATACCCTGCACCACCTCACATTGTCCTTTGGAAGGCAGAACCATTTTAAGGATGCTGGTGTGCGGACAAGGGAAGGAAAGGGAAGGAGGATCCTCAGGCTTGGCAGAAAGCAACATTGCCTCCTCCATTGTCTTCTTAAAAGTCACTTCACATTTGGGCCACGGTCTTTCTCATGGTTGCCAACAGCTTCCAGGACTCCAGAGGAAATGCATTTGTTCTAGGATTCAATTATCTGGGAGCTATGACAGACGAAAGACAAGCAAGGCATGTTTCTTGGGAGTTCTCAAATTTGCCAACAGTACTCTAGATTTTTAAAGAAATATGGAGGCTCTCAAAGGAAAGAATGCAGTCACTCGAATGACTGCAGATATCTGACTCCTATATTCACATTAGCACCATCAAAGAGTTTTCTGGTGGCTCTTATTTTTAATTCAAAGGACACTGAAAGAAGTAGAGGACTTGAAATGGTCTATGGGGCTGGAGAGTCTTGAGCATTTCAATGGTGGGGAAGATGCAGGAGCTTTGTCGTTCAAAGTTGTTATGTTAATAATGTCCATTAACTATGTTACTATGATACCTAGACTACAAAAATAACTTAAAATAAAAAATATTCAAGGAATATTGGACAGTAGACACTTTCACCATTCACATTTCCATGTGCATCAACATTTGAGAACAATTGTCATCAATTTGTTAATATTTAAGAAATCTGCTTGGAACCAGAAATATAGTACAGAGGGTAAAGGGTGTTTGTCTTGCATGCAACCAACCCAACTTTGAACCATAGCACCCCATATGATTTCCTGTATACTGTTATGAGTGGATCACTGGGCACAGAATCAGAAGTAACTTGTGAATACTGCTGGTTATTGCCCCCAAAGATAAAACATGCTGTTTTAGGGAATGGATCAATAGAACACTATGTAAGGCACTTGCCTTGCATGTGGTTAACCCAATTTGCTCTCCAGTATCCCACATGGTGTTTTGAGCCCTGCGAAGAATGAACTCTGAGTACGGAACAAGAAGAAAGAATGAAAGAAAGAATGAAAGAAAGAAAGAAAGAAAGAAAGAAAGAAAGAAAGAAAGAAAGAAAGAAAGAAAGAAAGAAAGAAAGAAAGAAAGAGAGAGAGAGAGAGAGAGAGAGAGAAAGAAAGAAAGAAAGAAAGAAAGAAAGAAAGAAAGAAAGAAAGAAAGAAAGAAAGAAAGAAAGAAAGAAAGAAAGAAAGAAGAAAGAAAGAAAGAAAGAAAGAAAAAGAAAGGAAGGAAGGAGGAAAGGAAGAAAGGAAGGAAAGAAAGAAAAATAAAGAGAGAGAAAAAAGGAAGAAAGGAAGGAAAAGGAAGGAAGAAAAAGAAAAAAGGAAAAAAGAAAGAAAAAGTTGAAAGAAATAAAAAGAAAGAAAGAAGGAAAAGAAAAGAAATAAGAAAAAAGAATAGAAAAGAAAGAAAATTAAGATGAAAGAATGAGAAAGAAAAAAAGATAAAGGAAAGAAAATAAAAAGAAAAAGGCTAGAGAACAAAGGAAAAGAAAAGAAAGTAAAAGAAAAAACAAAAGGAAGAAAGAAAAAAGTTGAAAGAAAAAAGAAAGAAAAGAATGAAGAGAAACCTGCTTCATTTAAAGCAGTTTTGAAAGACCTTCCTAGCTCATAGCTTCTCTCACTCTCCATTTCATTTATTTTCCCATTCTCTCCATTTTAATGGTTTTGAGAGTGATTTTCAATTCCCCACCCTCATGAGTAAGCATTTTAGAATTTCTTCCTGCATTTTTCAATGCTCATTTTATTCTATTCTCAATCAAGTTTCTACTCAAGAAGCCAGATATTGAGAAAGTGAACAATGGAAATCTAAAACTACAGATTTGACAAAAACCCGTAGTTTTCAAGTAAGGGTGAGAACATTATCAAAACCATAGTCAGTCAAGCAAAGCAATGCTTGAGTTGGGTCCTTGTTAGCAGCAACATAGAAGTTTCTCTACAGAGCTGGGGGACTGAGGGAAGGAGACATATCACAGGCTTCTTGTCAAAGGGACCTAGTAGAAAAAAAAGAAAGACCTTTGCTTTGAGATGTGGCTTCTTTGTCTCTGAAATGGAGAGAGTATTGGTAATGGGGAGAATGCTTGCTATAATTTGGTGGATGTCAGTTTCCATCAGATTATTCAACTGTCCTTTCTCACCCAAAGGAGCCTGCATAGTAAGTGACTGGTCCACTGAGTCACGTTTAATATTTGCCAGATATTGGATTAATATTGTCCACACATATATTCTCTTCCTGCCTTTTCTCTATCAGTTTGGTTTATAGTTGTCTAACTGAATTATAAGTTAGTTAAGGTTGTTCGACAGTCAACCTTTCTGCTCAGGTTCTCAACTCCAATCTTGAGCTATTATCAATAATTTCGAAACTGTGGAGCTGAAGAGAGGACATCGATTTATATTCTTATTAAATGTTTTTTTTTTCCTCTTTCTCTCTCCCCGTAGTATTTGGTTACCATTGAATCAGATAGACTAACCCTGGAAAAAACTCTTCCCAATATGGGAATATGGAACACGTCAGTCGAATAAGATTGGGGGAAGGATTGTGTCACCTTAAACCTCTCAGATTTCTGTTAGGTTTTGCTTCATGCAAATCCCTCCTAATAGGCTCTCAGAAAGGTGTATTGCTATTCAGATAATGTCTTCCACTATTCAACAAAAGGTGGTTATACTGAGCTGTGATTGTGACAAATGATTTACTATTAGGAACATTCTGTAATTATTGTTCGGTGGGACCGCAGACCGATACATCATTAGCATGATAGACGGCCTTTTATATCAGCAAAAATAACTAAATTAATAAAAATGGCTTCATTCCAAGCCCTGTCAGAAAGCCAATACTCAGAACAATCAAGCAGCAGTGATATCTGAAAAAACCTATAGTTTATATCCCCCAACAAATCATGTTTTATGCATAAGTATAAAATATTTGTGTATATAACCTCAATAATATGGATCTGTGTCATCTAACATATTTTTATAGACAGCAACTCTAAAATAAATACAAGATCTTTAAGTGTTTTGTCCTAAATGATTCCGACTCAACTGTATGTTTGTAGACAATTGCATTGCACCTGACAACTTCTCTTTCAACTCTCAAGCTTTGGGAAACATTTTAATGAGGATCCTGTAGACGGAACATGCTTCCTTCCCACCTTTCTTCCCTCTTCTCATCAATACACTCCCAATTTATGCCTCCTGTCCTTACTCACACATTCCTTCCTTTTCTGCACCAAATCAAACAATTAAACATTCCACAAGGAGCTAATTTTTTATACCGAGAATCTCAATATTTTATTCAAATTGCAGCTATTCCTGACGTTGGCCTTCTGAAAGAACTGTACCCATTTATCATTATGCTTATAGAGAAAATTAGCATGAACATGAGATGAAATTAATGCATAGTGGAACACGCTTGTCTCTGCTAACCTTCCAATCTCTGTTGTGCAGAGTTTTTCACAGATGAAACTCTTCAAGAACTTTGCCTAATTCCCCCAGGGTATTTCCAGTAGTCCTGTGAGAACATTTTTTGCAAAACTAAAAAGTAAACTGAGGCTTAGGATGGTCAAAAACTTGTCTAAGTCTCATCTCCTTGCTTTGTCCCCATGACACACCTTACTGCAGACTATGGTGGAAACCGTGGTAAATAGCATTTACTATTGAACAACAAAACTACCTTTTGTTTCTGCTCTCTCTCAGTTAACTATTTCTCCATTGCTATTACATTTTATTATTATATCTTTGAACCTTTGCTCAAATTGTTGCTCAAAATAGAAATGATTGGCAAACATATCCAAACTAAGTAAATAAACATTAATAATTTAAGCTCTGAAGAAATAGCACAGTGGATAGATTGCTTGCTTGTATGAGACCAACTAAGACCCTCTTTCCAGAAGTAGTTCCTGAGCACGGAGACAGGAGTACGCACTGTGAATCACCAGGTTGGACCCAACACCCCTTAATATTAATAATTAAATTGAATAAATATAGATTATCTAGTAAAAAGTTACACCATTGAAAAATTCCATGTGCATTCTCAGTATTTTTAACGCAAAATATTCAGGGTCTTCCATTAGATAGCCATGAATAATTTGGGAATTTGTGTCAACCCTTCAGTATTATTCAATGTATACTAAGTTTATGCATGTGTGTAGGGGAATCCAGTGGTTTGGAAAATACAATAGAGGTATTAATTCCATTGGAAACAGGGGTTAGGAAACAAGAAAGAGAGAAACTACTGATTAAAAATGATAATCATAACATGTCTGAATGACCTTTATGTATGTGCATTACAGCATTACTTGGAAATCTTCAGTGAAAACAATAAAGTACCCTGTCTTCTTTTTTTTTTTTTTTGGTTTTTGTGTCACACCCGGCAGTGCTCAGGGGTTACTCCTGGCTCCATGCTCAGAAATTGCTCCTGGCAGGCACAGGGGACCATATGGGGCACCGGGATTCGAACCGATGACCTTTTGCATGAAAGGCAAACGCCTTACCTCCATGCTATCTCCCGGGGCCCCCTGTCTTCTTAATAAAAGACATAGGAACCATACTTGATGGTGCTAAAGGGCCAAGGGCCACTCTGGCTGAGCTTATGTGAAGGATCATGTTTAGGGCAGAGATGATCTGAGAGCCAAGGCCACATTCAGCCATTCTTAGGACACTGAAGGTTCTAGGATTGAACTCATGGTTTTTCACATGCTCGACAGAAGATATGACTAATCAAAATTTTTTCACCTTTAGATGATATGATTACTTCAATTATTTTGTTAGATATGATTTTATGAAGATTATATGCATACTTTGTTTTATAGAATATTTTAAAAATCTGACTACATATATATATAAAATAAGTTCATTTGATAAAACAAATTTGGTCTTTGACAATAGTTACAGGTCATTTCTTACTAAAAATTAAATCTGCCTGTTTTTCTTGTACTGTGTCTCCTTTGGTAAATTGGTATCTCCCAAACCAAACTTACCCTTCTAAGCAATGTGTTAACAGAGCATATTAATTAGGCTTATTTCCTTAATGACCTTTCCTTTTTACCCCAAGCCCTCCGTATTTAAGATTCCTGGGCTCTGGGATATAGTTCCTGAGATTACATTAGTGAAATAAATATTCAGTAGGTCTTAGATTCCACTGTATAACAGGGAGTTATTGATGATCTTCTTATTTTACCTCTGATAAATATGGCTGATGCTTGTTTTAATGATTTTTTTTTCCTGACACAGAAGAGCCCAGATTATCACAGAATGTTTTCTTCTGTGTGTGCTCTGACGCTTCCAGACAAATTGGTTGTCTGTATTATTCTAAAGCAAATCAGAGGCATCAATGGCTTCAAGAAAAGAAAATTGTGTTTCTTGACACTCTTTTGGAACACTTACAGAAGCAAACTGTGAGCTAATGGGCATTCCTATAAAATCCCATAAAATCTAGCCAAGTAAAAATCACAGTTAGGTTAGTAGGTTTTTATGTTTTACAGCTTATGGTAAATTTCAATAGTAAGTGGCCGTTACTATAATGGCGATCTACATGAACTTTCAGGCCTGATGCCTCCCAAGAAACCGGGAACTAGAAAAAAAATTAACTTTCTAATCATTTTTTGTTTGCCTTTTTGTTTGTTTGTTTTTGGGCTCACACCCAGCAGTGCTCAGGGATTACTCCTGGCTCTATGCTCAGAAACTGCTCCTGGCAGACTCCGGGGGACCATATGGGATGCTGGGATTTGAGCCACCGACCTTCTGCACTCAAGGCAAATAAATGCCTTACCTACATGCTATCTCTCCTGTCTCTCACTTTCTAATCTTACCTTTCTTTACAACTTCCTCTCTGAATATCTGTGTCCCCAATCCCTTGTCCAAATCCTTTCAACAAGATGCTGATTTTCTTACTCAGAACTGGTAGAATGTTGGTGGATAACAAGGATCACGTGTCCACATACTATCCACCATCACCAATGGTCCATAGGGCTGTTTTTTCTATGTAATAAAAACAGATTCTGAGAAAAATAATGATTGTGTACATATTATAAGAGTTGGAGATCCCATTCTATGTTAAACTGATCCCAAACTGAGTGATCTTTTATTTTTGGACATTTTTAGAGAGCAATTTCACCTCTATTCAACAACTAGTTTTCTCTTGAAGCCCTACATACATTTGGTTTCTCTTGTTATAAAAATGGTTACACTTGAAGACCCTTCCCTAATATGTACTTTATCAACCGAGGCCCATAGCTGACCATGGAATAATAGAAGTATTTCATGCTATTTTACATATGTTCTGTAACAGAGTTTTGCTAGCAGCTTTAAAAAAAAAGGGGGTAAATCACAATTGTATGTAGATGCTCAATAAAACATATCCTATCTATGGAGTTGTTAAAATTGCAAAATACTAAATATCTTCAACACATATGCTTCTCTAGTCATCTTTGGGAGATAAAACTGATTTATGTGCTATATTCTATCCCCTACTCAAATGATGTTTGCAGAGTGCAAAATGTATGATGTTTGGAAAAGTGCAAAAAATAGTATTACAGTTTTCTGCATCAAGATATTTTGTCAAAACAAAACCAACAAGATTGAATATGGATGCGTGAGGAAGGTTTGTATCTCTCCAGATTTGGGAAGAAATTGTTCTTCAAAGTTTCAAGGAAGAAGGACATAAATGCAAGTAATCTTGAGATGAGTTGTGATAGGAAACCTGGTCCTGGATTGGTTGGGTTCCCTATCTGACTGGTCAGTAAAATAGAACCTTTCTCATTCTGGAAGCAAAGCAAGTCTCAAGTTAAGTGTTGCACAAGGCGAGGCGAAGTGGGGGGCCTGACATAGTTACCGTCCCTGAGTAGACAGGGAGAGGATCCTGCCATTGTTTTCTTGGTCGAAGGCTGATTGAGGCCTATTTTAAACCTTGTCTTTTTTGCCTGGGCCTCCTCTTAAAGGAAGACAAATGACCTTGAAAAGGAGTCTGAAAAGTATGATTCACGGATTTGGGAAGAATTACAGGATGCAGGCGGCCTTGCGCAGTGCCTGCCCCCAACCCCACCCCCCAGAGAATCTCACATTTCCTTCCTTTTAATCTGAAGGAGCCATTAAAAAAAGTTTGCCGGTTCCCTGGAGACCCTTCCCAAGGCATCTCCTCAAAGGAAGTACCCTGAGCTGGGAAGGTAATTTCCCTAGACAGGATTAAAGAAGCCAGTTGCCAGTGGAGAGATAACTCATAATTTACACATGTGCCTAGGTAGGGTTCCTTTAAAGAATTCTCTAGAACGTTAGTAACCAAATCAGAGGTCCACAGATCCACCTTCATCCCCCTGCCCACCATCAGTGACTAAATACTTTATTTATTATTACAAGCAATTAAATCCCACATTGAGAGCTTTACAGTCGTTGACAAAACCAACCGTAAATATGTAATCCATTGATTATTCTGGGGAAAAAAATGCTCTTTTATTTTTTTCTGCTGTGAATGTTTTTGATTATTTTATCTAGTGGGAAAACTCTTTTCTAAGGGATAAGGAGGAGGGCTGGGAGCACAAATCAGCCTTCTGGACCTTAGGGAGTGCTGTGGTAATTCAGTTTTTGAGAGGTCTTGGGGAAACAAGATCTCAGAGCCTCTTGCCTTTTATGGCAAAAATTTCTCATCTGCAATTTGCCTCTTTAAAGCCACTGAAAAGTGGAGCAAGGCTAGGTGAAGAAAGAGGCAGCTATGAATATTTGTAAAGTAGTTTGAGTTTTAATTCACAGCAATTTTCTCACCTCTAGCCCCCCCTTACCCCCCCCCTTCCACCTCCCTCTACTATCTGCTAGAGAACTGGATAGGGAAATGACAGACTGGGAAATAATAAGCACTTTGGGCTAGAGCAATGCCTAGCCACCTAATTCTGTTATATTCGTCACAAATAAGAGGTCACCACTGCATGACTTTATCAAGAAAGTTAGTACTTTTTAGTTCCTGGCTCCCAAGGAATGTCATGGATTCATTTTGAGAATTTTACCTAAGTCACATCAGGACATGCATTCAGCATCTGCAGTCAACATTTTTTGGCTGATTACTTCGAAGTTCTCTCCTAGCAGAAAATGAAGATGATGCAAAACACAGAGGATAGTGGGGAAATTCAAATACGACCATGGCCCATGAAAAAGACACTCTACCAGCTGAAAGACAGGGAGGGACAAAGACGAGACATGGAGTTGGACAAAAAAATAATAAATTCCTATTTTTCATTCCCACATTCCCATAGTCTAAAACAGAAGGGATTTTGAAATGTAGGTAGATTAAATAACAATAGCAGCAACAACAACAAAATAAAAAAAATAATGCCAAATACCTCAAGGATATTTAATATTTCTTATTTTCTTATTAGAGAGTAAGGTTCTGCTATTATACAATAAAAGTTAAGCCAGGAAAAATTCTTGGAGAATATTTCTAGTCTATTATGCATCTTCAATCAATATTTATATATTATTTCAAAATTTGAAATAATAATTTTGGGGGAAAATGTATATTTGGGGTCAAAGTAAGAGTACAGTGAATAGGGTACTTATCTTGCATGAGGCCTATTTGAATTTGATCCCCAGAACCCCACAGAGCCCCACTGGGCCTGAACAGGAGTGAGTTCTGAGGGTAGAGCCAGTAGTAAACACTGTGCACCTTGGGGCATGGGGTCCCCCAAATAAAAATACTAAAATAAAACGTATGATTCTAAATACTGAACTGTCAAACTGACGTGATTTGATTCCATACATGGTATATTTAGGAGAGAGTGAGTCTAATTTGTCATGAAAGATATTTAGAAGTAGCTTAAATTGACAGACATTTGCCTTACTATATCTTGTCCTAGAAGCTATGACCAAAAGTTTAGAAAAATTCCCCTGCATTTTGTTATTTTTATTTTTCCCCTTTCTTTTTAGAAAACTCAACCCACCAGCCTGCGTGTTATATTCCCATTTCTCTTGTGTGTTTTCTTCTGTATACTTTGGCTGTACTGCTGGAATTTTCTGTGATAAGAGACCACCAATCCAGCATGTATGGTATGGGGTTGGACCAGTTGAGCATGTCCCACTGGGCCTCCAAGGAAGAGATCCAGGAAAATACAGGGCTTCATCACTGCCAGGACTTTTTCTGCTTTGTAAGTTTACTTTGCTCTGCCCGAGCCTTGGAGGTTTAGCACCATTATAATGGTTGAGGCGAAATTCTGTAAAGATATTCCAGTAGAGGCTACGTGACATTTCTCCAGGAAGGTTCCAAGATAAAGAACAGGAAGAAGACTGAAAGTCAAAGGGATTGTGGGAGCAATGAGGCTTAGGGTCTGGAATGATTTGAACCAATTTTTTTCAGTAAAATATGTAAAACTGCATATTCATGTTTTCAGCTATAAAGGACTTTGAGCATTCAAACTTCGTCATTTTGTGCTCATAACATATTTTCCCAATGGGTATATTTTCTCTGCAAAACAGCATTAAGAATCCAAATAACAGGCTTCTCCAGTTTTATTTTCTCTATCATCCAATATGAAGTTGACAGAGAGGGACTACACGAATCATTTAGGTTCCTGAGCTATGTGTAGCTGATCAAAAGATAAAGAAAGGATTCTGAATTTTGGTCTAGAGATACCATTGGTTACAAAGCAAATTTCTCATCCTAATATGGCGATCCGAGCTTTCTTTAGATAAGTTTGTTTGTACTACTGTGGTGATTCTTCTTCTCTCCTTTTGGCATGTGACATTGTCATGACATTATAGGGAAGAAGAGTATTTATTTGACTTAGGCTCATCCATAGAAGTTGGAGCCTAGAGACAGAGGTAAAATTGATTGAATTGATTGGCATGCCTTGTGAGGTTTCACAAGTTTCTGCTTTGCTTCTTATTATATATGTGTGTATATATATATACACATATATATATATATCTTTCATATAGATAACTTGTGTATTCTTCGGCCTTACCTGGTGGTACTCAGTGCTGGCTGAGTGCTCTGTGCTCAGAGATTGCTCCTAGTGGGCTCAGGGATACCATAGTGTACTACTGGGGATCAAACCCAGGTCTGTTGCATGCAAGACAAGTACTCTATCCACTTTACTATCCTTAGGGTGCCCCCCCACCCCACATTACTTCCTGTATTTCTGCTATGGTCTTGCGGAGAACAAGTCTAAGCAGTACCAGTGGATGCCAGAGGAAGGAGAAAGTAGAGAATCATCTTCCCAGATGGGTTATCTTGTTCAAACTCTACTTCAATCAACTAAGTCTCAACTTCTCCCCAACTACCATAAGTGATAAGAGATCACTATGGTCTAAAGCTACCCCATTTTAGAGTGGTCTGTTGAGCAGCAAGAGTTCGCTGGTACAGTCATAATATTCATTATGAAAGAATAATGCAAGAAAGATAAAAAGACTAAGCCAAGATATAACGACTCCAAGGCTGCAATTGGAAGAGGAGAATGTGGGACCAGGTCTTTCTGAATTAGAACCAAGGAAACGGGGCCCGGGAGATAGCATGGAGGTAAGGCGTTTGCCTTTCATGCAAAAGGTCATCGGTTCGAATCCCGGTGCCCCATATGGTCCCCCGTGCCTGCCAGGAGCAATTTCTGAGCATGGAGCCAGGAGTAACCCCTGAGCACTGCCGAGTGTGACCCCCCCAAAAAAAAAAGCAAAAAAAAAAAAAAAAGAACCAAGGAAACACAAGCTCAGAGCATTTGCACAGATTCTAATGCTGAGAGAAACTTCGGTGTTTTTGATATCAGAGCCAGGAATCTAACCAAGGAAGCAACCAGAGAACCAGAGACTCAAAGCCAGCATTCCCTTCAACTCTACAGATACCACATGGCCAAATCCATGCAGAAAAACTTGACAATGGTATTGTCAGGTATGCCTTGAGTAAAAACTGGAATTCACTGGTGCAGAAAAGCCTCCTTATTCCCCAGAACCCTATCTAAGTCAGACCTAACTCCTTGAGAATGCCCGACTGAAGCAGGAAGCCTTTTGACTATTTGTGGTGTCTTTCTCTTCACTTCCTGCAGCACTGATCATGTAGCCCAGAACTCAACTATTGTATGGGCAACTATTTCCTTGGTATTTTTGGCATGTTTTTCACCAGGAAGTTGATGGAAGCCTTAAGGAGTACCATTTTCAAGAGCTTTCCCCTTACACCCAGGGGGATGCTTCCACTTCCTAACCACTCAAGGCTTTAACCATTTGTAGGATTTGTCTGTGGTTCTCTTTCTTGAAGTATCCTTGAAAGAGAAAAAAATAGTCAGGAAATTATTAAAGAGTCCAGGGTCATGCTTTATTTACTTTCAAGGCATTCTTCATAAGAGAGAGATCTAGAAAGTTATGTAACTCAATTAGTTAATACTCTGAGGTGATTAAACCTAGGATAATTCTTCCTGGACCAAATTGAAGAGCCCCCAAATAAAAAGATTGGAAATACCATGAAAGACAAAAATGGCAACCAGACAGGCGTGCCCAGTACTACATTGAAAGTACATTGAACATTTTTCTTCCTGACTTTATTTAGAATGCTTGTATTATGTGGAACATGCAATTATAATATTAGAGAAAACATAAAGAGAAAAGAAGGAAGATCACATTTCTCTTGACCTCCCTAAAGAGAGCAGGGATGTGACATCCAAGGTTAAAGTAGAACAACTGAAGAATGTGTATCATCAATATGGAGGGGAGGTGACTTATTTTATTTATTTGGGTTTTTTTTTGATGGTGTCATTCTTCCTCTACTTAGGATGTTGGTGGACACAGCTGGGAAATGGGCAAGCACATGAGAGGAAAGAAGACGCTCCATCTCTAAATGGGATGGAATGTTGTGTGACTTTAAATGAAAGCTCTTCTGTTGTTGGGCAAATAAATTTAAACCACTTAACATGGCAGAGAAGGTCAGGCAAGCTTATTATAGTGATCATAGCGTTACAGCTATTGCGATTGACCGCCGCTCTCCAGAATCACCAATAATCAGAGACCGCAAGCTGTGTTTGCAGAGAAAGGTCATCATTCATTTTTTCAAAACATTAATATCTTTTGTTTGTTTGGCTCAACATGAAACAGGAATCGATAGAGGTAATTCACAGAGCAATTAGCCCCTCATCTGTCAAGTGACATCTGGGTGTATTTAACAAAAAGACCTTTGGAAAGGTTTGAAAAGGAAGAGAGTGCCTGTACGATCAACAATTTATATTTTCTACATGACATGTTGTGTATGTATCTGTGAAAAGGGGGGTCTTGGGGCTAAGAAAATATACATAAAGCATGCTATAAATCTACACTCCACTGTTATGATGTCATAGCCGAGAGAGAGACCCCCAAAGAGATTAGATTACATTCTTGTCTGTTTCCCAGGAAGACAGAAAGTGGTACTTGGGGTGTCTTTGTAACATGCTGGATCTGGGCCATAGTATCTAGAATCCTCAGGAAAGACAATTACAATGGAAAAGCTGATGGGCAGGGTTCTAAGAACAGGAACAAATGTTCCCTTTTGGTACCTGCTTTCTGACTTTTACTTCAGATATGGACCAGCCATAGCTCTGCTGGGTCCTAAGTATGCCAGACATACATACCCCTCCGGGGTGGGACTTCTGGCTACCTCCAGTTGGGAATATTTAAAACCAGAAGTGACTATGTGAAATGCAACACTCTCTTTAAAGATTTCAATAGTTTTTTTAAATTTAATTCAGTTTTGGACCTATTTTTATTTATTTTCACATGTGCCTATTATAGGGTCAAGACAGTAGATATATCAAATAAGTGGCTTTTGTTTCACATTAAAAGAAAAGTTTAGAGAGTTGTCTACACATATCCCAAATGCTATTACTCTCAGCAGGACCAGATGTACTTTGGGATTGTTACATTTTCTTCCCAAGTCTCTGACTTTTCTTCCCATAATTTTTCTTGACTTTTCTTCATTCCTAAATACACTTTTCTATTTTATCTTCACCCAGACCACAAGATCAGGGCCCTAAAGTAAGCAATCAGATAAAGAAGAAAGCTTGGCTTATTCTGAAACCTGGAAAACATGTTTCAGGGTTCGAATTTAGTTTGTTGCTATTCTCTGCCGTACTCACTGGCCAACTACCCATCTTTGTGGGGGTCATAAAGCAAGCTTTACATGAGACTGTTCCCAGTTCTATCCCTGACACTACATTGTTTTCTAAGCAGCTCTGTATGTGCCCCTTAAGGTCTCCCAATGAGAAAAATTTATCATATATCTAACTTGAAAATTATATTGCACAGTTAATTAAGAAAGAGAAATACCATACTAAATTTTGAATATAATCAGAATAAAAATAATATTGCCATAAAAGACCAGAAGGAAAATATTCTCAGATAAAAGTTGTCTTTGGGTGGTGGAACTCGGAGGGGGGGGGTAGTTTAGCTTCAGTCTGAATGTCTGTATCATCAGCCTTTCCATAATAATCCTATTACTTTTTAATTGGAAAAATGAAAACATGACATAAGTTTAATGCGGTTACTTGAAAACAGTGATTGTGTCTTTGTAAATGCAGTGTATGTTTGATCCTGACCTCAGAGAAGTAGAATGTCACATCTTTGAAAACACTGTCAAGTTTTCTTATCAAATCTGTTTTCATGGCTGGATGTGGAACCTATTCTTCAAGCCTCATGAAATTAGACAGAGCACGGATGAATCCAAACTGACTAAGACTGAAGTTAAGGGCTGCAGGGTGGCAGGAAGGAGCTTCATATTTCTGCTAAATTAATGAAATCCTGTCATTGTCAAATATTTGGGTTCATCGTATTTTTCCAAAGGTGGAATTTAATCCTGGAAGCATTTCGATGCCAAGTTCCCCTCTTGTCAAACTCTCCCAGCTTTCTCCTATATATATTTTTTTCTGTTTATGTGGGCTGGGTTAGAAGTTTCCATACATTCAATACAAAACTTCCTTTAATTAAGAAAGTTTTCTGTAACCCTGTAGACATTGGCTAATAATTATTTTCCACACTTCCAGTCACTAAGGCAAACATCATCAGCAGCAGTTGTCTGGCCTGGAAAAATACTTTAATATACTCCAGCAACTGCTCCAAATCACCTACAATCTAAATGGTGGTTCCTAAGGAAGGGTGATTAGTGCCTTGTTAGGCTGCCTTCAGGGTGGGTCTGGCTGGCCTGGGCTTTGCGCATTCTTCTGATTTGTAAATCAAACCTGAGTTAGAAAGATGAACTGCCACCTCCTCTGGACTCTGCCTAGTGTCACCAGGGCACCGTCCATCAGACAAACACCTCATAAGCATCACTTCTGGCTGCCTTCCAGGGAGAACCATGTCATGCCATTGAATAACACTTAGGACCCAATCTTTCATCCTCCTCCTCCAGAACTAAATAAATTGGGTAAAGGTCTTGCCCTGTCTCCAGATAACAAGAAGTTGAAAGAACTTACTAGTGTTTCATGTTGCAGACACTATGCTTCAGAGAAGCGAACAGAAACAAGATGGCGGCCTTCCTGAAGTTCAAAGGCGGCTCTGATGGCAAATAGATGTTGACAATCCTTTTTGTTCCCTCTTGGGCTTACTTTGTACTGCTGAAAAAAATACAGGAAGGGGCTTGGATTGGGGGCTCAGAGAAAATGAACCCCCTTTATTTTCTAATGATAGTTAACTTAATGCCTAATTCTCTAGAGATAAGACTCTAGAAACCTTTTCTGAAAAAGACCAGAGAATAATCAGGCTCTGCTTTTGCACACATGCACACATCAGCCTTTCTGAAACATCTTCCCAGGCCCCACATCATTTCTTGAGCAGTTATGTAGCTCTGACATTGCTTTGTGAAACAGTATTATGATCCAAGTGAGTGGGTGTTGACTTTTTTCCAATACAACTTTATCATTTGCATATGCCATGGAACATTCCTGGAGTGGTTTTTGTTTCCTTCTACCACTAGAAATGTCAAGGCCATTCTTGAATCCCAGGTGAAAGTAAAGCAACCAAAAGGTGGGTCGATGACTAGGGTGAAAGCTACAGACAGAGAAATTTTTGTGTAAAGAGGGACTCTTTGGCCAATCTCTTGCTCTAGATATCAAATGTCCTTGGTCAAATTTATAAATCAAGCAATATGAAAATGGGTCTGTGCTGGTCTTCTTAGTATAGTAATAGCTACTCACTAAAGCACTGTAATTTCATGTAAATCAAGGGTTTCTATCAAACGAGTCTTCTCTTTTATCATCTCAGATGAGATACCCTAAACATTTATAGAATGTAGAAGAGAAATTTTAATTATTTGTGGCTCAGTTATAGTGGAGGTTGCAGTGTGGGATAAGTATAAACAACCACAAATTAAACTTCATAAAAATCCTATGTAATGTAGGATATTTTCGGCTAAGAATTACATATTGAATAATTTATGAAGCAAAATGCCAAAAATGCTATCTTTCCAATAAATGTAAAAAATCATAGAGAGAAACCTTCACATGTGTAAAATTTGATACATACACTTTATATAATGGTAGGATGTGTGTTAAGATGACAACAGTCTTCATGACGATGATGAAGTTGATTCCTTACTTTTATCAAAACCCCCAATTGCCCAAATATGTTGCAATGTGTGTGCTGATTTTTATAATTAGAGCTAAACTACCAAAAAAGATAAGAATGGCCTTTTCCACCCCAAATTTTAAAAAGTATTTATAGGAATAAATCTATGCCTCTGTAGCAGCGTTCGGTAAAGGATCTTGAAATATCTTCCCATAATTCATTGTCTGCTGGAAAGACTTTGTGATAGTGCTGCAGATAACTCCAGAGAGCTCATAAAAATAATTACCTGAAAGTTGTACAAATTCAGCACTTTTATGACATGCAAATAAAGAAAAGGAAGGAAGAAACAGGAGATAAGGCAAGTAAGATCTCATACAGGGGAGAGTTGCCACTATACATAAAAAGAAGTAATGGATGTTACTAAGTTCTCTAAAAATTTTGGCAGGCTAATAGAATTGAGTGAAAGAGCCAACAAACCTCCCTCACTTGAAACTCAAAAGAGGAACAAAGCCCTAATTATGCTCTGGCATCCACATCTTATTTATATTTATGACCAAAGCTTTCTTAAAAGCTTGCCTTCCTCTTCAAGTAGAAGTTTCCTTTAAAAAAATGGGCTGAGGCCAAACAATTCTCCTTGTTTTCAGGGGACCACATAATAAGAAAGGGGGTTCTACTTCCAACAAACTTGAATTATTTCATGTATTTAGAATCTTTTGAAGAAAACCATCTCATCCCACAGCCCAACCTACACTTCCAACATCTGACTTTATTTCTTATTCAGATGCCACTAAAAAAAAAAATCAGTGTAAATTTACTATTTTTTATTTAAAAATAAAAGATCAAAAAAGGACCACTTGCAAAAAAAAAAAGGCAATATAAAAGCTATCTAGTCACAGGTTTTATATAATCCTATATCAGAACTGTCCAAGTATCAGAATTATATTCACGTCATCTATTTGGAAGACAAGCCAATTTATGAGAATAAATGATCTTGTGGCTTCTCCAAAGTCAAATAAGGCATTTCCAAGCATGTGAGCCTTTGGGCTAAAATGTTTGGAATTTGAGCTGGCTGGAGCGATAGTCCGATTATCTTACACACAGCTGATCCCTGGCACTGCATGGTCCCTCAAATGCCAACAGAACACAGAGCCAAACGCATAATTCCTCTGTCGCAAATAATAAATAACCTTGGCATTTAATTGGTAAAATTGTCATATCCATCGTTTTAAGCTGAGAATCGTGGGCCATTTCTCTTTTTTCTCTCTCTCTTCACTTCTATCCCATGGAAACTTGGCTCCCATCAGAAAATTATGAGTCTAAGACCCAACTGCCTTACTTTACCTTCTCAAAGGCATTCACCAATTTATGTTCTTAATACTTTTCTGTCGTCTGACAAGAATTTGGGTGCTTCTGGGGACACTTAAAGACTTAAAAGTCTCTGTGATGGTGTCATGTTATCTTGATAAATCACATCCACCCACAGGTCACCAAGAGCTTTTATTATCTTAGCTTAACCTACAGGACACATGGCTACAGAATTCAGTTCTTACAACTCTACTTTTTAACACCAATTGATGTTAACAATAAAAAGCTCACCTGTGGAAAGTTGTGAAACCCCAGGCTAAATGATACTTATTGATGCAAGATAAAAATGGGGTGTTGTACTCCCAATTCTTGGAGATCTGACAATGCTTTGCTTAAGTGTAAAAAGTTGGAGGAACTGTCAACTGAAATGAACAGAAATGGACAGCCTGATTTCCAGACATTTTTGGAGAGGAATTACACTGCAAATTAGGTCTGAGAAATTGGGAGTATGCAGAGGTAAGAAATCTCCCGGAGTGTGCTATTCAACTCTCATCAGACCTGGGAACTAGAATTTAGAAAAAAGAAGGGCTTTGCAGATATAGAAAGAGACTCAACCAAGAAATAAGGGCAACTGGCTTCAAACTCAACACTGCCTCTTTCTGCAGTTGGTTATTTTGACAGTGCTGAACTGCAGCGAACAAGCATGTTGGGGGGAAGGAAAGCTGGAAGGAGCAAGAATGAGGGCTGAATAAACAAGCTTCAGGATCTCAGTTTCCGTCCTGGAAACAGTGGTTGGGATAAACCAACAATTGGAGAAGAAAAAAAGAAAAGAAAAGAAAAGAAAAGAAAAGAAAAGAAAAGATTTCTAGGAAGAGCTTCAAGGTGAGATTCTTACTGCATGACAAAAAGTTGTCTATTCTAGATTTAACTTTTTAATCACAGCCCCCCCCCCCCGTGATATTGTAGAAAACTAGGAAACTAGAGAATTCTTGCCCTATAGAGTCAACCAGAGCTAATGCTCTAAAACAATTTTCCTATCTTTTTGCCTAATATATAAAATTTACTTTATATTATTAGAAACTTTATTACTACATTTTATAACTTATTTATACATTTTCTGTGCAAATGAACAATATTAAAACTAAGCTTTATTGCTGTGTCTTGGAAACCAACTCTTAAGTAATTGATTAGCACAACATATTAATCATGGAAGGACAATGAAGGAATTTCTAGCTTAAATTTTTCTAGTTTTATTTTGATTACAAATGATGTCTTTTCCCCCCCTGTAAATCATAGTGCTTAATAATTTTGATTTCTCCTTGAAAACAAATTTTAACCAGTTTATTTTCTCATTTTCTATGATAGAGAACAACGGAATTGTCAATTAAATAAAGTCTTGCAGCCTTTGAGGGATTGAAGGCCAGAGCAGATTTCTTGGAAAATCAAACTACTGTCTAGAAGGTGCTGACCTAGTTGTCCTCATCTGTCACCATCATCATCATCATCATCATCATCATCATCATCATCACCATCATCATCATCATCATCATCATCATCTCCATCACTGCCAAACACACCATCAGTCGCATCACCATCTTCACCATTACTATTATCACTATATCATCTCATCTCCCCTATTGTGGGTATTTTGTCTCCAAAACTTTCCCTGTCTGAGAGATAGACAGGGGAGGGAGCTGAGAAAGTAAGTGGAAGAAGGCGCAGGGGAAAAAAGGGAGGAAGGCAAAAAGAAACGGTTTTCTTTTCCTCCAGATCAGAGAGTCTCTCCAGGAAGACAAACCAACTTCAAAGGGCCAATTCCCTGATGTCTGTTGTTCAATTTTTCTGAGGTTTTTATATTCATCTCCATCATTCTGTTGATGCATTTTCTTATCTGAGAGCATTGGGGAATAATGGAAAGGCAATTGGCTTTGAAAGTGAGCGACTCACTGTCTTGTGATTTGTAAAACACAGTGCTCAGTTCTCAGGGACTACTCTAGTGTTAGTGTCCAGGAACTTCTCCTGGATTAGTGTTCAGGGATTACTCCTAGGTCAGTGCTCGGGGATTAATCCTGGCTCTGTGCTGAGGGAACTACTCTAGGGTTATTATTATTCAGGGATTACTCTTGGTTCTGTGCCCAGGGACTACTTTGGGGTCATTATTCAGGGACTATTCTTGGCTCAGTGCTCCGTAACAACTCTGGTTCTGGGACTACTCCTGGTTCAGTAATTAGGGACTATTCTGGGTTCAATGTTCAGGGTCTACTCCGGGATCAGTGCTCATGGACCACTCCTGGCTCCATGCTCAAGTCAGTGACTATTCCTGATTCAGTGTTCAGGGCCTACTACTGGATCAGTGTTCAGTAACCAGCTAGTGCCCTTACAGGAATCATAGTGTAGGACAGGTAGCACAGGAATGCAAACAAATATTCAAGGTTGAAAACTGGAACAAAGTTGTGAGAATTCCAAGAATTCCAAAAATGGTGGGAAGGCTAGAGGGATTTGTGGGGAGGTGAGATGGTTCCAGAGGGATCTACTAAAGTGAGTCTCTGTGGGCAGAGAGAGGCAGAATGAAAGATTGATTCCCTGATGTGTGGTGGGGTTTGGGGTTTGTTCAATGAGAGCTTAACTAACCAAAATGCAATGCTTTTCCGATGCCACTTCCTCCGCCAAGATCGTATTGGTACCTTCTACAGGAAACCTCCGACCACCTCTTGGGCTTGAATTGCTTCACATGTGTGAGTTGCCCTGCCATTTATAACTTCCTGTTCCACATTGAAGGGCATCTATGTCTCTATTTATTTGACTTGCTTTGCACAGTAGAGAAACCAGGCACTCTTATCCAAGTATTGGACAGAGGTCTTCAACTAAAAACTATAAAATTTGTGTGTGTTTGGGCTGTGCGTAGAGTATATAAATACAAGTTGACTTCCCACAAATAATTCACATATATAGTATTTATCTTATTCCATCTTCCTGACATGTCAACAGGACATTGGATGTTTGCCAAGTGCAGTGGCGTCTACATTTCAGCCACTTCTCCTTTTTCATCTTCCCACTTTTCCCAGTTTAAAAAAAATGAAAAAGATGTGTTGAGAATCTTTAGTGTCAGATGGAGTCACTAGTGGGATAGGAATGGGGAAGCACAATGTATGTTTTGCCAGTTAACCAGGAATATGAACCATGTTAGCATGGTCTTGGTCTAAGTTCATAGCCCAAATAATCATGCTTTCAACCCATTTGTGATTTTTCCTCCGTCTTTTATTGGGAGGGGGGTCAAGAAGGACATGAGGATCTGAAGTTGGCAAGGATATGACTGGTACTGTTACTGCCCTCTTTCTTCACTTGCCCATGGCATACTCTCTTTTCTTGTAACTCATGTATTTTGCCTTCTCTCTTCAAGTGCCTTTTGTTTGTTTTTTGGATATTTTTTTCTTTCTCTCTCTCTCTTTTTTTTTTTTTTTTTTTGGTTTTTGGGCCACACCCGGTGATGCTCAGGGGTTACTCCTGGCTATGTGCTCAGAAGTCGCTCCTGGCTTGGGGGACCATATGGGACACCGGGGGATCGAACCGTGGTCTGTCCTAGGCTAGCGCAGGCAAGGCAGGCACCTTACCTCCAGTGCCACCATCCGGCCCCTGTTTTTTGGATATTTATTTAATTTTATTTTGGGGCCACACATGGCAGTGCTCAATGTTACTCCTACTTCTGCATTCAGAAATCACTCTTGGCAGGTTTGCAGGACCATATGGGATCCTGAGGATCAAACCCAGTTTAATTATGTGTAAGGTAAGCACTCTACTCACCAAGCTATCTTCTGGTCCCCTCAAGTGTTCTTTTGAGTTGTCCACCTTGTTTCTAAATAAACTCGAATTCTGCCTGTGTCTTACTGGAAACACCGACTGTGTGGTAGGTAAATGGGAGGGAAAGGTCAAAGTCAGCTTTGACCCTTTATTCCATAGACTTACTTCAGAGCACAGCAGTCAAATTTTGAATTCAACTTTTTGTTCTTTGTTCTTCTTTTTTTTTTTTCTGTCAGCCCTACATCAGTTCCTTACCTTGGAACTTGTCCTCCTTCCCTGATCTCATACATTTTTATTTTATTTGCTACTTGTACTACGCTCGAAGTGTAGAACTTTCATGCAGTAAAGGTTCTCTAACAAATTGTTCTTTTGTATGAATGCCAACTCTGAACCTACAAAACACATCAGGGGTGCGAGGGTGGGAGGTGAAGAAAGAAAGAAGATTAAAAAAAATAAAACTAAATGGAGTTGAAATTAGGGGCTGGCTAATAAAATCAGATTTTCTTGACACTTTGAGTCAATGCAAAAATAATTGTGAGAATATAAAACGTTTTTTATGGTCAATTATTCTTGTCTTAGTAACTATCTATAATCATATCCCCCTCAGAATAGGTAATAATTGTGCAGAGAGAGAGAGAGTGAAATCCATGAGGAAGGTAAAAACATTAGCACATGCAAGCATAAAAGGTAGCAACATTGAAATGCGCTACCTTTTAGGTCAGGTGAAGAGACTTTTTTCTCCTACTCTGCAAAAAAATCATATATATATATATATATATATATATATATATATATATATATTCTAACTTTATTGGGAAGCTGACATCCAATTGATCTGCATTATTCTTAGCTGGCAAGAGGCTATCTCCCTAAATGTCTCTGATAATAGGTATTCCAGTATTAGGTAAAAAGCCTTCCTTGCAGTCTATAGGAATATCAAAAAGGAGGGAAGTGTAAAACCAGGGAGATTAACATGACACCAGAAAGCTTTGAATGAGGTGTCATTTTGCATTTAGAAAGACACCCAGAAAAGTTAAGACAGAGGAAAAAATGGCCCCATTCTTACCAGATGCCCTTAAAGGTTTACAAATGATCTGTTAACAGAAATGAGTTTCTCTTGGGTTTCAGATACCATTTATTACACAGGGAGAGAGACCCAAAATAAATAAATAAATAAAGAGAGAGAGTGATGGAAAAGACTAGAAAATTATGCTTATTTGAAGGCAAAATGTTGCTATTCAGCAACATGATGAAAATGTACCTAAGGTGTCAGCCAGATATGGACATGTTAATATTGTTCATGAGATCTTTTACAACGAGGACAAAAGGACGTGGGGAAACTGTCTTTAGACTAGAGACTGAAATGTCTGCTTAGACCTGATGCCTGGCTGGTGGAAAAATAACCTTATTTGATTTCTCTGATGATAAAGAGGAAGAGGAAGTGATGTCCTTCCTAAGTAGGGGGTTTGAACCTCAATTCTCAGGGCCTTCTCTATGAGATGGGGCTCCTCTGATTGCTGCAACTCAATTTCATTCTGGAAAGTAGCCAGTGGGCCCAGGTCACAACTCATTGATGTCATTATAATTCATACTCCCTTACCACAAGGACTCTGGAACTTCGCAATTTACAATGGGTCTTTTTTAATAAGGAAGAGTCATGAGCAGAATTTTTAGTGTTTCTAATGATATAGAGAAAGATATATGTATATACATACATATATCATTTTTCTTTCTATTATAGCCACAGAGTGGCCTAATTCTTGAGATGACTGGCCTATGAAAAAAAAAATCAAAGATCTGTATATCTTTGCTAAGCCACTTGGGACAACCTTCCTGAGAGGGTGAACAGAAATTTCTGGAGTTTAGCAGGAGAGGGGCATCTTGTTCACGTAGACTATTTGTCTGGCGAATAAGTCAATACCAGTTACCTGATTTGGAAGAGGGCTTAACCAAACTTGAATGCTCAGATTTTAATTCAGCAAAATCAATGTCTGTGCTTTGCATTGTTCTCTGTGTCCTGAGCCTGGTCCAACAAGCTAGAGGCGAGAGAATAAGGACTGGGAGAGACAGAGGAGATCACTCAAGGCTGGGTGTATTAACGTACTGCCTTTCATTGGCTGCAAAGAAGCGCTGACTGAGGGAAATCATGCAGACACCCAGCCACCCAGCTCAGTCACAGAAAGACCCATGGCCCTTCATAGAGCCTCACCTTTCTGAACATAGTTCACCCTCGCGGCTCAAATAAACTTAGCTGGGGTGACTTCAAGTACCTTTGGCAGGAGTCCATAAAACCCAAGGGGACATAAGCCGGTGATCAAATGCTTCATCTGTCAAGTCACTGGCTCTGTAAGCACAGATGTGGAATAGCAAAAGAGCTTTACTTGTAATCTTCTTAGAGGGCTGGGGCCTCTGTGGTTGAGAGTTCTTGCTATGAAAGAAAAAAAGGATCCTGCAGTGTGCCTGCCCAACTCGCCCTGAGGCAATCTGCTGCATGTTCCCCTGAGCACCTCTGGGTAGGACTCCAGAGCATGGAGTTGAGAGCAGCTGCTGAGCACAGGCACAACTCCCTGCTTGCCTCCTCCCCAATAAAGAATTTGTGTTAGCTCCAGACTCGAGATCTGACCCATAAAGACCACTAGGAGATGACTCAACAAAAGCAGGAAAGTTTATTACCAGCATTCTGGGGGTAGCACCTCTTGCAAGTGGTGACTACCCAGATAGGACTTGCAAGTCCTTTTATAAGGCTGCTGGGGCTTCAAGCTAGTGGTAAAACTATAGATTCTTAGTACATGTTATGCCATCCAGGTTTAAACTGCTTTACTGAAGTTGTAGAGCAGGGGCTCAGGTGCCCACTGGGTGCCCATGACATTGGCATGCAGGTATATAAGGTTCAATGCCTGCAGTCACCCAGGCTGACTGTCCTGGAACATGCCCTTGAAGTTTCTGGTACTGGCTGTTCTGGGCTCTGCCACATATATGAAGCCTGTTATGACTGCAGTTATGTCTATAGAAAGCTAGGTTATAGAAGTGGAACAAGAAATTAATTCCTTTTTTTTTTTTTTGGTTTTTGGGCCTAACCCGGTGACACTCAGGGGTTACTCCTGGCTTGGGGGACCATACGGGGCACCAGGGGATCGAACCACTGTCTGTCCTAGGCTAGCTCACACAAGGAAGACGCCTTACATCCTGTACCACCGCTTTGGCCGCACAAAATGTTAGTTCTAAACAAAACTGAGTTCTAAACTTATATTTTAACATCAAACTCAGTTCTAAACTTATATCCTAGCATTTGAAAAGGAAATGTGCACTTGTGAAGGGTGTTGGACATTGCATGATTGAAACTCAATCTTGTATCCATGGTGTTTAAATAAAGCAATTAACTTT
>PVKC010004603.1:0-35243 GCA_004027635.1 Crocidura indochinensis
TTTTTTTTTTCTGTAAGGTAATATTGGTGTGCAGGCTGTGAGTGATTTCAGAGAATAGCTTCATACCACTCACAGTTTTCTGATCTCCCCCCACCTCATCACTCCCGTTTTACCCATCTCATTATTCAGTTTATTCATCAGTTTGATAGCTTTGTATTATCAAAAACTCTTGCACTCCCGATCTATTGAACTCAACTCTACCAACTCTCATGTTTAGAAGTCAGGCTCCTTTTCATGAGAACACTCCATGTCCTGAACAGAAAGGTTACTGACTCAGCATTATCCTGAAACTACACAGGATGCTAATTGCCCCTGACATTTCCAGTGAAGCTTAATTCTCAGCTCTCTGAGTCAAATACAGTTGCTTGCAAATGCAATTGGTTACAAAATAGGTAAAATCAGACCTAGGTAGGTTTATAGCAAGCATTTGGGCATGATATTAAGCAAAATAAAGGGGGATTTGTACATTTCAAAATGTTGATACAATCAGTGGAAATAAATTGGTTTTTCATAAAATAATACTTCATTTTCTATTGACCTGATGATACTTAGAACTCTGAATGATAAATCAAATTTCTGTGTAGGCAAAAAGTTATACAACATAGTTTTTTCACTCCAAAGATAAAAAAAATAAAGCTAACTTGTTTCCTATAATACTAGATAATATTCCCAAGGGTCTACTTGTTAATACATAGTCCTCTGTCACTTTTTTCATAATATTTGCTAAAAAAATTCAAAACCCAAGTTTTTGGAATCAGCTAGAGAAAGCACAAGAAGAAAGCTTAAAGATTGAAAAAAGTAAAGTCATCAGTAAAACGTTAAATTTATCAATCTGGCCAAAATTTCACCCTCAATATTTTTTATCTGAATCTGTAGTTAATAGCCTTATGTCTCTTTTTGCATCCAACTCTTCTAACTCTGTGTTTTCCCCTATATATCATTCTTCATGAAGAAAGCATTCAGCATTTTGGGACACAAACATGTGACAGTGGTTTTATATAGAGCCTCTCCAAGAAACAGTGTTAAATTTTATCTTGTGTTAAGGTTTATTTCAGCCAAAGGAATAAAGGTGCTGATAGAGCAACTTGATTTGAGACAGGCAAAATAGACAACTTGGAAGAGGTGGACAGGCATGGTTTATTTGAAGGGATCATAAAAACTTGAGAGTATCTTTTATTTGTACTATTAAAAATAGCAACCAACATAATTCTTAAAATATTTTTAAACCAAACAGTAAGAACAGGTAGTTTAATGAAGAGGAGTGAAAATGAAAGATCAATTTTCATTCTAGTTGAATGACTAAAATCTACTGCTGTTGATTACCTGTTTTGAAAAAAATAAACAATTAGGCACACATATATATAATTTATTCCATTTTAATAGCCCCTAATTTTTTCAAAGTTTAATGAGTGTTTTCAAACATGCTACATATTGTGTCACCGATATTCAGGTCTGTGATATTTTACCTCTAGTGGTCTTTCAAACCAGAGTAATTTTAGCTTATTTTAACAAGCTTTATTTAAGAAAAATAGAACTTCTTCAAGGAAATGACTTTTATTCAGTCTCATAATTTCTCACAACTTTTTTATACTTGCATATCACAGTAACAATCGCATTGCCATGGTTGCTGTTGGTTTTATATCTCAAATAGAACTGGAGGGTGAAAATGTGTCAGCTTTGTAATTTTATATGTATATTGGAGGCTGAAGCAATAGTACAGCAGATAGTGTGCTTGCTTGCATGAGGCCAATACAGGTTCAAATCTAGGACCCATATGTTCCCCTAAGCACCACCAAGAGTGATTCCTCAGCACAGAGCCAGGAGTAAGCCCTAAGCACTGCTAGTGTGTCTACCCCCAAAAGCCTTTCATATGTATATTAGATATGCAATATAAATCATATGCCTTCAGTCCAACTGCATTCTGACATTAGCTGACCTTCTGGTTTAGAATAGATTTATCAGGAATTCATTTAATCACAGGTATTATTGGAAATTAAGATTGAAAATCTTATAGAAGTAGTCTTACATAACTAAATCATACTGAACTAATGGAATCTTTATTCAAGAAAGTCATACTTCAGCATATTTTAGCATATAATTTCAAGAAGGGCATACTTTGGTATACTGAAGAAAATTAAAGAGTAGTTTCATTTCATGATTAGTCTATGATATCTTTAATTGAATGTTTATTATATGGTTCCTAGTTGCATAATGTAGATTACTTAACTTATGCAACAACCTACTAGCTACGATATTCTTCCAATTTACAGATTAAGCTCTCCTTACAAAAATGTTAAACAAAACTTATAAAGGCATAAAGTAATTAAGTCTGTGTTATTGATTATTTAGCTTTATTGTTCTCAAAGAGATAGAAATTTAAATGAACACCAAAGCTGTAATCCCAAGATGGAAATTGTATCTGGATTTCTAATTGAAATACAGTCATGCATGGTAGTTAGAACTTAGTGGTAAGTTTCATAATATGTTTAACTATATTATGACTAAAAGGGGATTTTGTGAACTGATTGCAAATATAGTCACCTTTATGTAGGAAAGTTTCATATATAAAATAACTAATACATAAAGAATTTTCTGTGGTAAATAAAGTAAGAACTGTATATTATTATTGTCTGGTCTACACAAAATCTTGCCAAAACTAGTAAATTAATAACTTCCTGAGCCCTTGTTTTGGAATACTTTAAATTGATCTTCTGTTTGAAGTAAACCTGCCATTAAAGAAATTGAAGTCTAGAACAATTCTTGTTTATTTATCTTTAGGAGACAGTGATTTTTTTCTGTTTTGTTTTACTTATTTTTTAAATTAAATTTAGATTTTAATAGCTAAACAGAAAAGAAACCTTGTCAGGTAAAATTATATTAACTCTTCATTGCTAAGATGCATTTTTTCAAAGGAGGAAAGCTTAATCTCAATCTGTCTATAATGACTAATAATATATTATTTATCTCGGAGGTCAGAGCGATAGCTCAGCAGTAGGGCATTTGCCTTTCACACGCTTATCCAGGACAGACCTCAGTTCAATTCCTGATGCCCGTATGGTCCCCCAACCTGGAGTAATTTCTGAGTGCATAGTCAGGAGTAAGTCCAGAGTGTCACTGGGTGTGAAACCAAATATAGATAGATAGATAGATAGATAGATAGATAGATAGATAGATAGATAGATAGATAGATAGATAGATATGTGTGTGTATCTTCTTTGGTAAATATTGTCCTTTAAAACAAAAAGTTTACTTCAGAGATTAATGGCTTAATCTTAAAAGTGAGTCATAATTATTATTTAAAGAGGTAAATTCCAGGTATAAAAGCCTGTGGAAATACTATGTAATTCACTAAATGCTATTTATGAGTACCTATGTATTGCATATTTAATGAAGATTTACTAAATTTTCAAGCATGAAAGTTGGGATTTACAATGGGAAAATATTGTTTTTCAGGTATGGATTAGAAATAGTTTGAGTTTCTCTTCATTTATGTAGTTTTAAATGTTATTTTTGGGACAGGCCTATTTAAATAACTTAGTTGCCTTAGCATATTCTTCCATTTTTTTCACTTTTTAGCCTGTTTTTAATTTTTATTTCTTTCTTTGTTATCTTGACTGCTAAATTCAAGTACTGCAGAAGATTAAAGTAGCAGATGATATCTTCAATGATAGGAACTAGAAACAATTATTGTGTTTTCTGATGATATACCAAAAGTAATAGTACTTATGTTTCCAATTAGTTAAGCATTGCAGGGTAGATCCCTAAAACTTTTTTTAAAGGAAAAGAATCATCAACCTAATTATTAGAACCTGATAATAATGTTATTATTATTGACTCCAGAGTTCACAGTCACCGAGTATCTTAAAATTTCAGAATGTAGATGGAATTTGGGGTCAACCCCCTGCAGTACTCAAGGCTTCCTCTGTTTCAAGATCAATCCTGGTTTTGCAAAGAAACTGGCTCAAACCAGTTACCTTATGCAAGGCAGGTGTCTAAACTTCTGTGCTGTCTTTCTGTCCTCAAATATCAAAAAGTTAAGTGTTATTTTGGTCTGCTTCTTAATCCTTGTGTTAGCCCTGTTTTATGTATGAAAATTTGGAGAATTTTAACTTTCTTAGCTTTTTGTCTAAGAACAATGACTTGAAAACTTTCACTCTGGTCTTACTGGTTTTCTAGACACCGTGTTTAGATTTGGAATGATGGGGACTGTTGTTTCCACAAAGGTGGAGTCACAACGACAAATCACCATGGAGTTAGAGGTGGGAATAGGTAACATCCGATGAGGACAATATCTTGTCCAATTTCCAAATCAGGAGCCAGTCTTTAGCTCCTACTCCTGGCTTTCAGGAGGAAATGCCACACCACTGTTGAAAGATCTGATTTTCTTCTTTTGTTTTGCTTTTTGGGTCACACCTGGAGGCACTCAGGGGTTCCTCCTGGCTCCGCACTCAGAAATCGCTCCTGGCAAGCACAAGGGATCCTATGGGATGCCATATGGGATTCGAACCACCGTCCATCCTGGATTGACTGTGTGCAAGGCAAAAGCCCTACCGCTGTACTATTTCTCTGGCCCAGAAAAATCTGATTTTCAGGGCAAAGGAGATAGCTGCATTTTCATATAAAATTATTTTGAGCAACAATCACCTTTACAGTATTTAGATCCTAGACATACATTTGTAAACTTTATCCCAAGGACTTAAACAGTGATCTCGTCTTGCTTGGTGTTTTGAAGTCATTTGTTTGATAAATACTACAGGATACTTAGGGCAGGCTATGATTTATGCCAGCTTCTGAGTTCCAAACTGTTCACCTCATACACTCAAGTAACTTTGTGAATAATAAGAGATATTTTTAAGTTTTTTTTATTTTATACTGTGCTGGATAATTGTAAAGCAAATGAAATCAAGATTTTCTGTCTGACAGGATCATTCATCTATCTATTCAACAAATATTTTAGTGTTTACAATATGCCCAAGCACTTTCCTCCGTGTTGAAGTTAATCAAAGGGAGAAGAATTTGCTATTTTAAGGAGATGGCATTCTACTGAAAGAATGATAAGATAAAACAATAAATGAGGACCAGGAGGACCAGTCCATGGTAGAAAGATTGACAGAAAGAAGAGGAAGTGCAGTTAGTGAAAAGAAAGGACCTCTATGACAGTGATCATTGGAAATGATCACTCTGGACAAGAACTGGATGCCAAAAGGGGATAAAATTATAGTCATGATACCCCTTCAATAACAACATTGCAACCCAGAGTGCCTAAAAGAGAGAGAAAAAGGAGGAGAAGGAGGAAGAAAAATCTTTGTAATGGAAGCAGTTGCAAGGGGAGGGCTAGAGGGAAACTGGGTTAGTCTCTGTGATCAATAAAAAGCATGCCACCAGGCAAACAATGAGTGGGAAATGAATTTCTTAAATGAACTTATCTTTGGGTGAGAAGTACCAGTGTTGTCTAGTACATTGTTAGCTTTTCTCTTTGTGTTTTTATCTGCACTGGGGTTAAATATGTTATTTTAAGTGCTTTAAAGTGCTTTATCAAACCATGGTGTTTAAATAAAGTAATCAATTAAAAATAAAGTGCTTTATCAAGTTCACAAATCTAGATTATCTGGAGTCAGTGACTCAAAACTGTAGAACTGTGTGCATGTGAGTGATATGCCCCTGGTCATTTTTAAGTGATAATTAACTCTAGTTATTATATATCCAAAAGGATGTCCAAGGGATGATTCTATATCCTCATGTGACTCTTATTTGCATATGAAATTAAAATTTATATTAGATATTCAGGAAAGAGAGAGTACAGCACCTACCTATAAAAAATTAGTTAGTGGTATTTGTGCCCCACACCACTCTGTGCTTTTGACTTTCCTGTGGAAAATATTAGTTGTTGGGGTTTTTATCTATTCTGTTCACAAAGTCATTGGTAGACTGAACATTGGTTATCACTGAGATCATAAATAAAAGCTAGTGGAATATTTTAGAAAAATTGGTCTTCAGAAGATTAGAAGAAGGAAACTGGAAAATAGAAATGGCCTCTAAGTTATCAAGAAAAAATATTTGAAAAGACAGAGAAATTTCTTTATACCATTAATTATGTTATCCAGTAAGTTCGCTGTAAAAAATAAAACTCTTAAATAAGGCAAAAATAGAGACAAGCAAATGTATTAGGAAATATTGTTGTGAAAATCTTAAACTAATATTAACATGGTTGAATTCTAGTATTGGGAGAACATAGCAAGCCTGTAATGAAAATTTTGTATGCAGTTTGACAAATTTGTTGCCAAGAATAAAGAAAATACCCAAGTATATAATCACTCCAATTTTCCTCCCAGTTTTATTAAAATATACTTGACATATAACATTGTATTTTTTAAATAGACAACAAAATTATTTGATATGGTTATGTCACAAAATGGTTACATAAGTTTACATAGCATTCTTCATCACACATAGTTCAAAAACATTCATTCTTGTGCTAACTTTTCAAAAGTTGTCTCTACTCTTAGTAAACTACCATTATAGTATTATAATTTTTAACTAAAATTATTATTAAGTAAAGTTCCCATATTGAATGTTAAATTTCTAGAATATATTTATCTTACAGTGGGAAGTTTGTATCATTTTGGCCCAAGACCTGTTAGACCCCTCCAGTATGTATACACTAGGTATATATCCAGTAATGAAATTTGCTAGTCTAATTTTTGAGGCCCCTTCAAGAATAGCATTCCCCAATACTTCTAAGTATGGGGTATTTGATAGCAACCCTTAGCTCATGGCCTGGTAAGGTTGGTCATTGTGGTGGAAAATATATTTCTCTGATGATTGCAGATATTGAGCACTTTTCCATGTCTCTGCTTGTCAACTGGATATCTTTTGTATGAATTCTTTGGGAGAAAATGTCTATCAATTGCAGAGACAGGAAGAAAGAGGAAGAGAAAGAAATTAAGAGGTGCCTCATTTTCTCCAGCATGACTTTTTTTTTGTTTTTTGTTTTTGTTTTTGTTTTTGTTTTTGGGTCACACCCGGCAGTGCTCAGGGGTTACTCCTGGCTCCATGCTCAGAAATTTCTCCTGGCGGGCACGGGGGACCATATGGGGCACTGGAATTCGAACCGATGACCTTGTGCATGAAAGGCAAAGGCCTTACCTCCATGCTATCTCCAGGCCCAACTTATGTTTTTAATATATGATATTTAAATGATTATATTAAATATCCTATTTTTTCAAATTTTTCAATTCAATTCTGTCTCATAATTTTTTTCTAGAGGTAGGGGAAGCTTGGCTGAGCAATTGGTGCTATATGTACATATTTCAATACATGTTCTTAACTGAGTGGACTGAAAATAGAACTGCTATTTTAAAAAAATTTAATGTTGCACTTAAAAGTTCTTAATTGAGAACAATTCAATAATCTCTCAACAGGAGCTGCCAGTTTCCCAGCAGGAAATCTATTTCAGAGCATAGACGTGGTAATACTAATCTGTTCCCAGCCACATGAGAGAAGCTGGAAACTTTATCAGATTTTTTTCCACAAATTGTTCTAATAATAAAACCTAGAGACATCTGAAGGCTTCATTCTTGGGATTAGAAGTTGCCCAGTGTAGAGCTGCAGGTCCTGCGGGATCTGTAGGTATCACTAAGTTGTCTAGACCCGTAAGTGGGTCGATTTCTAAAAATAATTAATATCTGAGGACACTGTTTCTGTCATCAAAATAAAAGTTACTGTGAAAGACCCTATCTAATACTTTCAGGCACATTTATGGATATGAAATCTCTCCTTAAAACAGAGATGAGGGGCCAGAGAGATAGCACAGGGGTAAGGCATTTGTCTTAGATGCAGAAGAATGGTGGTTCAAATCCCAGCATCCCATATGGTCCCTGGTGCCTGCCAGGGGCGATTTTTAAGCATTGCCGGGTGTGACTCAAAAACCAAATAAAAATAAATAAATAAATAAATAAATAAACAAACAGATATGAGGTAACAGCCTCCTATTAGTCAAGAAGCTTGAGAGTCATTAATAATAATTATATGACTTCTTTACTGTTTTCCACCTATATCTAATAGGTATCCTCCATTAATGTGTCTCCCTAGTTCCTTTCCTTGTCAAACCCCACAAATACTCCCTTGTTTCATCTCTTAACTTGTATGGTGCAGAGGCTCTCCAGCATGCTATGAATAATGGGATGCCCTCCAAAACCAAGCCTGACAGCCTATGTATGGAGTCAGTCATACCAGGATGGGCCATGTGCAGCTTCTTTCTCAAGCAACCACCCATCAACAGCTTGACAGTATTGCAAACAGGTCTCAGCATTTTTTTGTCCTCCAAGAGAAAATGGTATCAACCAGTTCTTAAGTGTTTGAAATAAATAATGTCAGTAAGCCAATCTGGACACTAAATCCATGATTGAGAATTTCTCATTCTATCGTTCAGAAATGCCACTTGTAATATCTAAAACATTGCAATATTAAAAATTAAAAAGCATATTCAAGATATGAGACCAGATGGATAGCACAGCAGGTAGGGCATTTACCTTGCACACAGTTAACCTAGGTTTGACCCTCTACATCCCATATGGTGTCCTGAGCCTGCCAGGAGTAGTTTCTGAGTTCATAACCATAAATAACCTCAGAGCATCATCTGATGTGGCAAAACAAACAAACAAGAAAAACAAACAAAACTTGGGTCAGAGTGGTGGTGCAAGCCGTAGAACATTTGCCTTGCACTCTCTAACCCAAAACAGACCGCAGTTTGATCCCCCTGTGTCCCATATGGTCCCCCAAGCCAGGAGCAATTTATTAACGCATAGCCATGAGTTACCTCTTAGCATCAATGAGTGTGGCTCAAAAAAAATGTTCTCAAGACTGTGCTTTCCATCATACTGATGCTTACAAGCATATTCCTGAAACATAATAGCAAAACTGAAATTACTATTTTAGTATTTCAAATTTCTATTAAAAACAGTTAAAGACTTTCAAGTAGTAAGGTGAAGTAGTTATTGTTGAGCATTTTAGTGTTGTCTTTACTCAACCCTTGTTATGGTAATAATTGGGGATCAGAGGCCAGAGAGATAGTGTGGCGGAAAGGTGTTTGTCTTGCATCCAGAAGGACAGTGGTTCAAATCTCGGCATCCCATATGGTCCCCCATGCCTGCCAGGGGCGATTTCTGAGCATAGAGCCAGGAGTGACCCCTGAGAGCTGCCGGGTGTGACCCAAAAACAAAAACAAAAAAATTGGGAATCAATTTTTAATTGATCAATCAATTTAAATAGATACAAACACTGCTTCATGCTTCAGTTTTATGCAAGAAACAAAATTAAATCAGTATCTTGGAAAGTTCAAGATAAATAGAATATGCAATATAGTTCAAGGAGTAGAAGTGAATTTTCAAAAATAGTGGTGGGAATGTTGCACCCGTGAAGGGGGGTGTTCTTTACATGACTGATACCCAACTACAATCATATTTGTAATCAAGGTATTTAAATAAAATATTAATAAAAATAGGAAGTTTTGTTATCAGGTATCTTGGAAATGAATAAGTGCTTGGCAGATTATGGGTTTGATTGCTCTTTCTGTGTTTTTGAAAGTTATGTAAATGTCAAATCATTTCTTTCTGTGTATTTGAGGCAGCATGGAATGAGTACTATTCTATTTCAAATGTATTTAAAATTTGCAGTTACCTTGGGCATTAGGGCAAATACTGAGATATACTCATTTTGCTTAAGTACAAAGGCTCATCTCAGAGGTAACTTGTTCAGGTTTCAATGAATTGATTCTGACTTAACACTTGTGTTTTCCATATCCAAATATAATAAAAGATCTCCACCAATTCTGTGAAGACTGATCCTCAATCCTGGAGTTATTGCCATATTTTTCATCTGTCCCCCAAAGCCTGGCATTAACACCTGACCCAGAGACATTCGAGGCCTCTGACAATGGTGCCTTCTCTGTGACTTTAACTGGGTTGGTCTTCTCTAATCTAGAAAACATTTCGTTGACTAAAAGTTAACTTTATACAAAGTGTATTTTGTGTACAGCACACCTAAGTCCAAAAATTTCTGTCTCTACCTGAGAGAGCTCAGATTTCTCTCGTTTTCCAAATAGATATTTTTCTTCTGTGTACTTTTTCTTTTATATTTTAGTTGGAGAGAGGTATGCCTGGAAGACTGAATCATAAATGGGTTTATAAAATGAGGTCAGAGTTAAAACACAGCTTGGGAGATAGGAGTTGTACTTACCTATGCATAGTAAATATAGATTTGGGATCTCAGTAGTAGAGCACAGGCCCCAAATTTGTGAAGTCCTGCATACCATCTTCTAGAATGGTGTTTCTTAGAGTGTTTTGAAGATTGTGATGGGGAGTCTTTAAATAAGTCTTTTTCATCTTTTTCTGGCCATGACCTTGTTTCCTTCTTGTCATTACCCTGTCTTCCATTTGTCTCCTTAGTCTCGTGCCATGCCCCCACTATTTTACACAATTTTCACGTGTGTCTTCTTAAAATATCCTTGGATATTGGTGGTCCATATGGCTTCCAGTTGAGAAATGATGATTTGTTGAGTTTCTATTCTGAGAATACACCCATCAGTGATCAGGACTTACTTGACTCTATGCTCAGGGATCACTCATGGAGGTGTTCATACAGTACCAGAGATCATTCTGGGATTGTCCACGTGCAAAGCAAGACCCTTAATCCCTATATTATGACTTTGACCCAAGGAACACTGCTCTAAACAATGAATCTGAGGAAGACACAGTATGGAGTAAATATTTATGCAAAGATGAATCGTGCTAGTTCTAGGAAATTTGTGTGATTTAGAGGTGGGATTGAATAAAATACAACAAATAAAACAGAATTTACAGCACAGGGCTGGAGCACTAATACAGGAAACAAGAAGTGTGTTTTGTGTGCAACACAACTATGTCCAGTATATGGCACCACATGTAGCACCCCCAAAAAGCACCAGGAATCACTCCCGAGCACTGCTGAATATGCCCTCAAACCCAAAATAAGAAAAAACAAACCAGAAATTCTAACATGCAAATTGAATAAGATTGAAAAAAATAGAATTCTTAGGGGCTGTAGCGGTAGAGCGTTTGGCTTGCACGTGGCTGCCCAGGACAGACTTGGATTCGACCCCCAGCATCCCACCTGGTCCCCTAGCCAGAAACGATTTCTGAACTCATAGCCAGGAGTAACCCCTGAGTGTCACCTGTATACCCCACCCCATAATAAGATAAAATAAAATTCTTAGTCATTATTTTAGGGGGAAAATAATTAAACTCATAACCAAACACAATAGGTGACTAGATATTTTAGTATTTTATTTAAATATTTTTAAAAATGCCCACAAAAATAAATATATCTAACATATACTAAGTACTTAATAAGAGACAGACCTTATATTGAACAATTTTATATAATGTGTTTTAAGTTATTTACAAAAATTTTCTCTAACGCTTATCATTTTAAGTATCTAATGAGGCAAAGAAATTTAAAGAATGGAAAGCCTAATGGCATCAAAATATTTTCCTTTTATGTCGTTTGTTTCGGGTTTTTTTTTTTTTGGCTACAATTAGCTTACTCCTGTTCTCAGAGATCATTCGTGACCAGGTCTAGGTACTATGCAGGATGCCAGGGATTAAATTTCGGTCAGTGCATGCAAGGCACGTGCCTTTCCCACTGTACTATCTCTTCAGCACCTATTATCAAGAGATTTTTTTTAGCAGATACTTGAAATTTTAATAAAATAAAAATCAGTGCTTATTGTTTCTTGGAGAATGTTTCTCATCATTGGAGCACATGTCAAAGGCACATCTGAATTTCAGAGTCATTTCTCTTTAAACAATGTTTTGATAATATTTTTCATGAACAGAGTGGATAAAATTCATGCTACTAACCTTGCCCCAATTTGTCTATTTAAAATAGAGCACCACTCATTCATGCATGCCTATATAAATTCTTTCAGTCAAGAACTAATTAAGTACTTAACCACGTCCTATGTAGGGCATGGTGAATGTTATTACTGCTCGAAAGGTACCAGATGACTGACATTTGGAAAGAAAATTTTTGTTGGTTAAATGAGATTTCTGCTGATTTTGTTCAGAAAATGTCAAATAATTGGTTCTAAATTTATAGTCCTTTGTGCACATTTCCTTGAATGAGATTCAAGTATCCAAATGTGGAGAACAATCAGTTGCCTATTTCATAGCTAAGAGCAATGGAAACAGAGAAACCCTAGATGCTGGGGGAGATAATATTCTTTGGCCATTGCTTCATCAGCAGCTTTCTGCTTGGGAGCTAGCTGTGCCAGTTATACTTTTCATTTTAGATGCCTTTTTGAAAGAGATTCCCTTTCTATGACTGTCATTTCCTTTCGAAATGGTTTATTGTATTCTTTAGAATCTAGGTTACTTTTTATAACACTGAGTCTCTGGGAAATTGGGCAGAACAAAATACTCCCTGACATAAAAAAAAATTGCCAACTTAGCAGTCTTTCCAGAACTTTTTCTAGATTAGTTGAGAACTTTTTAATGCTTCTTTGATACCTTCTGCCCTCTACCCACTGCCAGAAAAGATGCCAGAAAAAAAAATATATATGTAAGTGTATGCCTAAGCCACATAAACCAACTAATGATATCGTATAAGCCAACATAAGTCAACATAATCTCAACCCAAAAGAGTATCCCAAAGCTGTGTAACAGGATCAAAATCTAAAGATACTGGTATTCACAAAAAAATAGAATAAATAATAAAATAACATCTTTATTGACATTCATTTATTACAGTGTTATCTAAGTACTTCATGTATTCTTCTCATTTTTTTTCATGTACTTTTAACTTGAAAGGTAGGTTAATAAGTGAACTTCCAAATTGTAGTGAGTGAGGAAACAGGAGATACAGGAAATAGTGAGGCAGATGATAGAATCTTGACTCTGATACTGACCAGTTCATTGGAGAAGAAAATTCTTTTTACTTCATCCGTAAAATTGTGATAATTGTATTCGGCCATAGGATTATCTAATGTGTGTTAAAATGCCAAGCTAATTTGTTAAAACAGGTATTGTTTCTACTGAAGTCAGTATAATGAGGTTTTATGTGCAATTTATGGGTAACCAACATAGAACAATACAGGTTTTTGTTGGGGGATAGGGCTAGGAAGTCCTTTGCCACACCTGGCAGTGCTAAGATCTTCCTCCTATTTCTGCAGAGACCCCAACACTACATATTATATTTGTCAACACTGCATTGAAAGAACTTAATATAACATTGGATATGCAAGATAATATTTCCAAAAAGTTCTGAGTTTTGTGTATATGTATATATATTATGCATAATTTGTTGATCCTTAACAGTTTGCACAAAATAGACTGAGAGTTATGTCTTCCCCACCCTGCTCCCTTTACAATGCAAAAATAGAGTAGCACATAATGATGCCCTAGATATTTTGTTACTAAAACATCAAAATAAAAAGTGTCACCCACAGATTTCCCAGGAGGCTAAACTTTCTATATTATTGTATATTCTAGTCAAAGGTTTTTGGATACAAAGCAAAAACCCACTTAAAATAACTCAAGTAAAGAGTGCTGACCCTCTCTCTTCCTACCAGGACCACAAACAACAGGAATAACGCCTGTTATTCAGTTATGACCATGGGGTTTCTCTATGCCTGGCCAATTCACTCTGATTCTGTCCCAAACAACTATTGCTGACCTTCTCCTCACTCTTACTTTCTCCACACCATCTCTCATTCTTACTCTGGGCCAAGGACCTTCCTTCCTCCTTACTAAGAAATCTGACTCACCCTCACAGAACTAGAATTCTCCCACCTCCCCGCCTACCCCCAGCACAACCACACACTCTGCTTTGCTTCAATTTTCCATGCTGCCATCTAAATATAATTGTTTCATCATGCCCACTCAGGGGAATGACTAGAGCAGTTCACCTTTTCCCTCTATCTTCAATTTTGACTTCTTTGCTTCCCATTTGCATGAATACAACAGCTGTGCTGTTCCTATTTCTTCAGTTTTAAATGAAACAAAACCTTCCCCCTCCCAGATGAACTCTGAGATCTACCAAACCCCTCATGTGTTCCTTCATAGCTAAAGTCCTCTAGTTTGTTTCATCTCGTTTCATCTTTTTATCACTACATATGCTCATCCCTCCACCACTTAACTGAAACTGCCAGATTATTTGTAACCTTCACTTGGTTAATTACACAGGGAATTAATTTCTTCACTTCTTAACCAATCTGTCTCAGCAAGGTTGTTTCCCACCTTTAATCATTTTATTCTCCTTAATGTATGCTCCTTTGACTTCACTGTCTGCACTCTCTGGCTTTCCTTCTTATCTTTCTCATTTGCACTTTCTCTTTAACCTGAACTCACAATGTTGGAGTATGTTAGAACTCATTGCTTCCATTTCTTTCTAATGCACATTCATTTTTGTAGTCTTTAAAAATGATCAACATGCTGATTTGGAATACTATAAGAATCTTCTGATTCCCCATCTCCTAACTTTACCAAATGCCTCGGAAACATTCTCATTGTAGGTACTAGAATAGTATTAATAAACATTGTAAATCTCTTCATGAATCTGCCCAGAAACGTCACTCAAAGAAGAAACCAAATTATGTAGAATGACCTACATGATTCCATATTATCTGTGGTGTGGCTGTCCTCTCATCTACTATATCTTATTGTTCGTTCTTTTCTTATAGCACTGGATTCATCACTGTCCTTCTGATATAAAGGATATCATGTCAACTTTGGGTCTCTGCTCTTGGTCTTCTACAGAGAAACTGAATTGAATTCTCATCAGTTTTAAGTCTTTGCTTATGTCAACTTTCCTATGAGACTTGTACTGATCATCTATAAAATTATCTTTTCAGTGTCCTCCGGAAAGTCTCTCAGATGTGAGAATATCCTCTATAGTATCCATCCATAGCATGCATATATTACAGTCCTTTATAACAAAATTGACCTCTTTGCTTTGTCTATCATTTGTCTATCCCAACTAGAATGTAGTCTTAGAGAGGACAGAGGTTCTTACTCTTTCTTAAAATCAGTGTACAATGTGCTGGTGCATGTTTGGCATTTAGTGATTACTTACTGTTTTTTGTTTTCTTTTTGGGTTTATTTTTGGGGGGGTTAGCATTTGGGTCACACCTGGCAGCACTCAGGGGTTACTCCTGGCTCTATGCTCAGAAATCACTCCTGGCAGACTCAGGGGACCATATGGGATGCCAGGATTCCAACCACCGACCTTCTGCATGAAAGGCAAACGCCTTACCTCCATGCTATCTCCCCGGCCCCTAGTGATTACATATTGAATAAGAACAGAGAAAGTAATTTCACAGACTTCTCAGAAAAGGGACTTAAATGTTATTTTGGACTATTTGGACTAGCATGAATTATTTATATCCAGGATTCTCTGGGAACAGAAATCCCAAACAGAATTTGGGAAATAGAGTTACCTCTGTCAATCTCCCTCAGATTTTCCATGTATTATTTCTAATGGTACAAGCTTCATTATTCTGTCTAAAAATTGACCCTCATTCCCCTTGATTAAATCATGGCTTTTCATGTCCCACAGGTACATGGAGACATACTAAATGAGTCTTTCCATGTTTTGATTTGAGGGTCTTAGGTCTCACTTATGCTCAGCCTACTTTCCAGAAAAGGGTAAATAAATGTTGCTATTTGTGGGTATGAATATCAAGTCTTTGTGAATATTTCTTTACTTTCACCACTTTTTGTCTTTTTATTCACCTTGAAAAAATAAGAATACATATGAAGAAAGTACACTTAGACTTCATTTGACTTGCCTTGATTTTGATTAAGCTTTCCATGTCTAACCCATGTCAGGTATTTCACCTTTAGTATCCAGATCAGCAAAGAAATTCTGATGTATGGAATTTTTATTCTCAACTCAAGCCAGGAAAATAGATAGTTAGATAAATGGATGCATAAGTAGATGCATAAATATATATATGATATATTTCACCACTCTACCACTCCAGTATATAGTTCTCATGAAAAGTGCATGCAGTGTATTCAATCATTTCGAACTAAATATAAAAATTTAATTCTTTATCAGATAATTTTAGTTACAAATAGTTAGTGCTATTAGATTATGTAATCATAGGTTAGGAGCTTCATATAATGATAACAGTATGAATTTTTCCTGCGGGGGTGGTGTTGGCTGTGCTATATTTCATTGCAGAGTTTATGATTAGAGATTACTCTTGGTGAAACTTGGAAACATATATATTATGCCAGGAATTAAACCTGGATGTATTACTTGTAAAACCTTAACTGTTGTACATTTCTCTAGCCTACTGAATTTTTTTCTTCTTAGTTAATACACATTGTAATAGTCCACACACAAACCAAGCCACATAGAGCAAAAATAACTTATTTTCAATAGTTTCCTGTGTTGGATTACTGGGTTTTACCCTAATCGATATTCATACTTCCCCCTAGAATGCAGTCTGGAGGTGAAAATACTGGGTCCCTCCCTACTTGGTATTCCTTCTCCACCCTAGGATGTGGTCTGGTTCTTGTTAATAAAAGCTTGAGTTTTAGGAAGGAAAGGATTCATTCTTAGGTCTTCCTCCACTAAACCGTTTTCCTTCTTAGGAACAGAAGACTTGTGTGGTGGGATTCCTGGTTTGAGTGTTGGAATTCCTGAACCTGCTCTTGCATCCTTTCACTGTGTGGATTATTTTCTGCATTAAAGTTTGCTTCTAGACACATCTCTCTCCAGGTCTTACTTTTGGAGTTTGGGGCAAGTCATACCATCTTGCCCCTCTCTTAATATGCCAGCTATTAAGCTGCCATCCAAGTAAAATTGCACAGAAGATATTGTAGTAAGATAGAGAATCCATGACTATCTCCAACATCAGTAAAAAAAGTCCTTTATTTCTGTTGAGTCTGCTTCTTAGAAAGCAGATGGGTGGATGTAACAGTGGATGGTATATTATGGCCCAGCTGTGCTTGTCTCCTAGACAGCTCAATTGGCCTTGTTAATTTAAACATATTCCATTATCACTCTTGAGTTAACAAACTCTTTCTTGTGACCATATTCCCACGTCACTAGGGAGCATTATTCCATTTGGTCTATATGTATCAGCTGTCTCCAGAGGCTCCTGTAGCAAATTGGTTTCAAAACTCTATCAGCCGAGATAAAGTCATTACAGTGGATTACATCCACTTCAAGGATACTATTACACACTGAAGAATGATTCTATCCATTCATCTATCTCTTTATTTGCTTATTTATTATAAAGTAAACATTATCAGGAAGCTTGTTTTGTTTTTGTTTTTTTTTTTTTTCAGAAGAGCTTGCATCAACTTAAAAAGCACCATTAGATAGACTTGGACTAGGGATTCTGCTTTCTTGGAATGACTCTAAAACTGGTGTACAAGGATTCTATGTCCTAAGAGACTAATGATGTCCTGGTTTGCAGTACTGTATTCTTGCATTTCTACAAGTAGTGTATTTTCATCACTGCTCTCTCATCTGAGGTATTGTAAGCACCAAGTAAAGAGTTGAGGATCAAGAGGGGCTGGAGCAATGACACAGCAGTAAGGCATTTGCCTTGCACACATCTGACCTAGGAGGGACCGCGGTTTAATCCCCAGGCTCCAATATGGTCACCCAAGCCAGGAGCAATTTCTGAGTGCGTAGCCAGGAGTAACCACTGAGCATCACTGGGTGATGCCCAAAATCCAAATAAAATAAAATAAAGAGTTGAGGATATTGATGAACAATGAAATAATGCTACAGGCAAGAGCTGTATTAAGCAAGAGAAGGGTCATGGAGAAATATTTAACCTTCTTTCTCACATTCACAGTAACCTAATTTTGAAACTGACATACATACAGTCCTGAGACGTAGAAGTGAGAACTGCATGAAGCGAATGCAAGCAGAGTGCTAGGAATGATGAAAAGGACAGCAGATGGTGGCAAATGAGGCAGTATCTTAGGAAAGTTGGAGGTTAAATGGAATCTTACCATGTCTTCATAGAAATAAAAAAAAATTCAATAAATTAAAATAACTGGAATTGGGGTCTGAATTTCAGAATATTGCTGAGTATGAAAGTAGATAAGAAGAGATAGTATAGCTGGAGGGGTGCTTACCTTACACTTAGATCAAGTTCAATCCCCCACCACCATCAGTATGATCCCTAAGTATCATGCCAGGAGCACCTTTAAGTATTGTCCAAAAATCAAATAAATAGAAGAGGAAAAGAGGGTCCAGAGAAATATTACAAGGATTAATGTGGTTGCGTTTCACATGACAAACTGTAGTTTGGTCCCTATCAACAGCTGTGACTTCCCCAAAACTGCCAGAAATTAATACAAAGCACAATAATAATAAGCACAAACTGAAAATTCCTGAGCACTGCCAGGTGTTGCACAGAAATAAAGAGGAAGTGGTTTACTGGGTAGGCAGCAGTGTAGACTGAGGTCATATGATAGAGTATTGAATACTTGGCTGATTAATTCATACTTAATTCTGGACTACCTGGGTCAAGAAGTTTTCCAGAGATTTTTTAAACATATGCAACTTGGGAGAAACTATTCACCAAATACCCCTTAGATAAAAGGCTAATATCTAAGATATATAAGGTTCTGGCATAACTTCACTCAAAAAAAACTTTAACCCCATTAAAAAATGGGGAGAAGAAATAAAAAGATAATTCCTCAAAGATGAAATACAGATGGCCAAAAAGGCACATGAAAAATTTTTCTGCATCACTAATTATCAAGGAGATGCAAATCAAAACCACAATAAGTTATCAACTCATAACACAGAAAATGGCACATATCACAATAAACATGAACAATCAGTGCTGACATAGATGAAATTTGCTTATACATGGATTGACATGGGGAGTATTATGTTAAGCAAAATGAGTCAGAGGGATAAACATAGAATGATCTCACTCATTAGTGGATTATAAAGTGGAGATGATAATCCAGAGAAAATAGAGTTGAGGATTAGGTGGAGCATTCTATGGTAGGAAGCTTGCCACAGAGAGAGAAGATTGCATTTAGAGTATAGAAGGGCCTAATATGAAAAGGACTTTAATGGCACCCCTTCATTTGAAAGAGTACAAATCACAATGTCATGAAAGAAAAGAGAGAGTGAAGTAAAATGTCTGTCCCAGAGGCAGGCAGGAAAACGTAGGTGGAAGGAAAGAGGGCATCAGAAAGGTTGAGAGGGAACCTTTTGACATCGGTGACAGGAGTTGCACATTGGTGATGGTTGTTATACATTGTACAACTGTAACTCAGTCATGAACAAATTTATCTATAGGAAAAAATGCATTATGAACAACTTTGTAACCATGGTGTTCAAGAAAATTTTAAATGTATCTTATGTATCTTGTTTATAAATAGTACAGCAGTTCAGAAGGATATGAGATCTAATGAGAGAGTGGAATACCTTATCCTAATGGGGCTAAATAGTCAAATAAAATTACAAAATACAGCATTTGCATGAAACAATAAGACTCTACACTAAATCTTGACCTTATTCTTTGTCATTTTTACCTATTTATTGGTGGTTGTAGGTCAGTTAGTAAAAACAGATGGATAGAGTCTAACACCTCATTTCTTTAAAGAGAGAACTTTAGGAGATATTTTAATATGAAAATCAATAAAGAGTTTGTTCCTCAGAAATATTAGTCTTCTCAGTGTTGCTCTAAGAATGAAAAACTCCTGGCCAAGCTCTATCTAATCAGTATGCTTTTGGTCATTTTTAATCCCAAAACAGTATCAGAACGATAGTGCACATAGCTGTTTGCCTTGTGTCTAGGTTCAATTCCTGGCACTCTTTATGGTCCCCTGAGCACCGCGGCGAGTGATCCCTGAGCCATATGTCAGTCCTTACATTCTGGATATGGCCCAAAAGCAAAACAAAAATCCTTAATCATTTGCTATCTGTATGAGTCTGGGAGAAGACCTCAGCATTTCCTAAGATTTCAATAGAATACAGAACCTTAAGCTCCTTTCTTGATCAGAGTTATCCTTTTAATTGCCTTCATTTTTATAATTTCCAGGAGATTTCTATGAATGTTAAAATTGAGAAACACTAGTCATCCTTTTAGTCAAAAGTTCTGTTTTCTCCATTACTCTGGGACTTAGAGCTTATATTTAGAGTTCATTATTTAACAAGCATGGGGTTGGATTAATGAGAGAAATCTTGATAACCATAGCCCAGGTTTGATATCATGGTTAAAATGGAGCCAAATAAATAGTTGAAATAAGCATTTAATACATAGGGGTTCTCAAAATGAGAAATATGATATGGTTGTGTAGTGACTTTCTTATTTATCACTTTCATTGTTTTCATAATTAAAATTTCAACGGTTGTTCCTCTACAAAAGTATGATAGTTACTGACAACATAAAGGTTGGACTATAAAATTGTTAGGAAAAAAATATGCCACCCAGTTCTTTTATAGAGATGGTAAATATGAGTTACTCTGTGAGCCAAGCTTTTAAAGTGCAATACTTATGTTTTACTTGATTCTGATTTATTTCTTATTCTCATATATTAATAAATTGAATTTATAAATGAAAATGCAACAAAATCAGTTATCATGATACAGGATAAATACTTGGTCATAATTTGATAGTGGTTAAACAAGATGCAGCTAGGTATTCAAGTGTGACATCATGATATCAATTATTTTGAACTGATTCAATAGTTGGCTGCTTCTGTGGATACGTTGATCTTAACAGCAGAAGGAAGAATGAGATACGATTCAGAAGTCCGAAGCAATCACTCAGGGTGTCTTGAACATCTTCATTGCTGACTTTATTAAGTTGTGACTTTCTCAAGTCTGTTTCTTTCACGCAATAAAAAAATTCACAGTAACTTTAATTGATGTAGACTTTGCTCTATGTAGCACTTTTGCACAGTACACAAGTCTTTGTGGGGGGGGGAGTTCACTCGAATTATGGCCTGTTAGACTTCTAATCGCAGTCACTGAGTCAAGCAGTGAAAGAACATGTGTCTTCTCGCTGCTTCCTGCAAATCTTTGTGTTACTCCTTTAAAAGACAATTTGATCGCTGTTGTTGTTGGAATGGCTTTTCTTTTCTGCTGGAAATTTTTGGAGGAGAGGAAAAAATGATCCACTAAATAAGCAAGATAAGTTTCCAAGGGATTGTGGGTTACCTACTTACCTGGCTTGGGGGCACAAAATAAAAGTACCCTGTAAGATGTCTATTACTTTAGCAGTTTATGAAATCATTATACCCGCGAGGTTATATTTATATTCCTATTTTTAAGTGTATCTGTTCAACTGGCTTGAGAAATGACAGGATAAGTAAAATTTAATCGTTTCTTGCAAGATTTTTTTTGAAGTTTATTGTGTTAAATATCATTTGACTACACTAAGGGACAAGAATGTTCAATGAATCCCAGTCTTATTAACTATGAAATATTATTCATGAATCACATCATAGGTTTTATGTTCGACAGAACATAAAGTAAGTTTTACTAGTAGTTACATGCAAACTGATAGTAGTTTAAATTTAAGTTTAAATGTGGGGAGAGGGCCTTAACATGCTAGTTTACACAGAGGTGTTCATTGGTTTTTAAATCCTAATGTTTTATGATTGACATATGAAGGATATAAATATTAAATAAAATAGTTTTTAAAAAATGTGGACTAGGGAGCCTAAGAGATAGCATGGAAGTAAGGTGTTTGCCTTGCATGCAGAAGGTCGGTGGTTTGAATCCCAGCATCCCATATGGTCCCCTGAGCCTCCCAGGAGCGATTTCTGAGCATAGAGCCAGGAGTAACCCCTGAGTGCTGCTGGATGTGACCCAAAAACCAAAAAAAAAAAAATGTGAGCTAGGATAATAATTGCCTTTCATGTGGCTAACCCGGATTCAATCCTCAGCACCACATAAGACCTCCTGAGCCCCACCAGAAATAATCCCTGAGCTCAGAGCCAAGACTAATACCTGGGCACCAATAGGCATAGCCCAAAACCCAGAAGAAAAGGTCTGAAACAACCAATGCCGGTAGGAAAAGGTATGAAAGGAATCTTCATCCACTAATGATGAGATTGCCATCCAGCTCACTCATATGAAAAACAGTATAAAGAGACTTACCAGAAAATCTATTATTGAGCAAGTTCATTAATTATAATAAACAGGTTTTGTTGTGATGTGAATGTTTTTAACTTTTATTTTTGACTCTATATATCATCTAGAACATTTTTGCACCAATATTTGAAAGAGCATATGTATCATTTATATCTTATGATTTATACATTTATATATTTCACTTTCCTAGCCAGAGGTTTTGGTAACATTTCATACAGTTCTAATTCTTTCAGGTAAATTCCAGCAACCTTGTATTTTGTTTTATTCGTGGGATATCTCAATTTATGATTATGTTTAGCATGGTAACCGTGTAATATAATTTTATTAGTTTCTAGATTACCATGAATAAGCTATAAAAGATTAATTTAATTATCAAAGCACTAATGAATACTTCTAGTGCTTTTTATCCTTCTTATTTATTTTTAAAAGATATCTATTTACACTCATTATAAAAGCTATAAAAGCAAGGTTATATGCATTGCATGTTTTCTTTTTATTTTTAATCATTTTTGAGAGACTGCTAAATATTCCCTCAGAGATGACTCAAAGAAAAATGAGAAAACTATGTCTTCTAACAGTGTTATAGACTAGCATTACACATTGTATAAAAATGCCTTTTGAATTTAGCCACCTGGGTTGTTGGTCTTTCATTTTTAGAAATCAGTGGTGTAAGAGTATATTTGATTTCTTTATGCTGCATTCTATTTTGGTTTCCCAAAATTAAAGCTAAAAAAATAAGCATCATAAGATTAGCAGTAGCCCAAAAAAAGCTAAATAGGCTGCCTCTATTATGTTGGAGTTAAACATATTAAAAATTGAAATAATAAATAGCTTACTGTTTTCTAAACCCTTCAGAGTACTATTGTTTTCAAATGCTATTGTTCTGATTATTCCTATGCCTACATATGTTCAAAAAGAGCAGCTAAGTAAGATTCAACTTAAATGGAAGTTTTTTCCATTCATTCATTTAAATGTAGTTTAAAATAAAAATTTTAACTCGCGTTTTAATAGCATTATCTCCCATGTGTTATTCTGAGCGCTTTATAAGTAACCTTATCTTTCTGTGTGTAACAACTCTGTTGAAGTTAAACTATTGCTTTATTATTCCAATTTACAGAGGAGAAAAAGCAGGTCAGAAAGAGTATGTAGCTTGCCCAACTGTTACATAAAGAGAAATCTAAAATAAAAAACAGTGGAATATTTTTTAGCACTGGATTATAGTTTCTAAAATCGACTCAAAAATATTTAATGCCAACTCTGTGCAGTATCTGACCAAGAGCAAGCATCTGAGAAATAAGCATATTTCTGCAGTGTCTGTTCTCTCCATTAACAAGCATTGCTCAAATATATATGTCTAGTAAACAATTACTATTTTATAAATATAACAATATATTCCAATCACTTGTTTTCTGCCAGGAAGTGTCTCACAAGCACTGTGCCAGAATTTGGCATTTTGATCAGCCTGCCAAACTATTAGGCATTTTATCAGTTTTATTAAAATGACAATAGTCATCCCTGTACTTCTGCCTCCAGAAAGCTGCTGTCCTAAATTTTGTAATGATGGGCCAAAAATGGCAAATACAGAGGAAGGGAAAGAGGAAAGGAGGCAAAAGACCAAAAACACACTATTCTGATTCAGACCTTAATCCTCTGTTGGAAGTGATGGCAGTCAGACTTTTCCTCATTATTTTTTTAAAATATGTCTGCATTTAATGTCTTCTAGAATATTATTGCTTCCTTGGTTCATAAACAGCATTTCATTATGCTTCCATCTCACAAATTTAACTTGACAATGTTCTAATGATCTAGCATACTCTAGGAGCAAAATGTCTTTTTTTTTTACTTTTATAAAAGATATGATTGACTCTGAACAACTTAACTGAGATCTGTGCAAATAGCTAGTGAGAAATTGATTATATTTTGAGATGCGTAATGTTCCCTACTACTAGATTAATTTGGAATTTGTAACATTAAAAAGTATAGTTTTCCTTTGGAACAAACAGATATTCCTTTTAGGTAGAGAATATTAATGAGGAGAGAAAAGTTCTTGTAAAAATATGCTTAACTACCATTTACTTAACAACTGGATTTCCCCATAAAAATTATGCCCCTGATTATTTTATTTATTTGTTTGTTTTTTGTTTTGGTTTTGGTTCATATCTTGTGACACTCAGTGGTTACTCCTGGCTATGTGTTCAGAAATTGCTCCTGGCTCAGTGGACCAAAAGGGCCTCCGGAGTTCAAACCCAGATCCATCGTGGGTCAGCCACATTCAAGGCAAACGCCCTACTGATGTGCCATTGCTCAGTCCCAGGTTACTTTAAAATAAAGTTACATACAAGGAAATATATTCCAATTGCCCAAGAACAGATTAGTGGCTAAAGAAACCATGTACACATACACAATGGAATACTATGCAGCTATTAAGAAAATGAAGTCATGGAATTTGCTTATATATGGATGGATATGAAGATTGTTATGCTGAATGTAATGAGTCATAGGAATAGACATAATAATCTCACTCATTTGTGGTATATAAGAAAAATAAAAGATAGTATGGTGATACTATCTAGAGACATGACAAGAGGACTAGTCCATGGTAGGAAGCTTGCCACAATGAGCAGTGAGTGAGGTGGGGTGTGGGGGTGGAAAGGGAACTGGAGACATTGATGACAGGAAAAGTTCACTGATGAAGATATATATTCTATGACAGAAACTCAATTATCAACTATTTTGTAACCGTGATGCTCAAAGAAAGTAATCATGAAAATGATTTCTTAATCAGATATTTACACTTATTAATAAATAGAACTGAGGAATTTTGGAAATACTTAGGCATTTCCTGAGGGCTAAATATTTATAGACATTTCCTGAGGGCTAGAGGAATACAGAAATTAAGGCACATACCTGGCAAACACCTGATTCCCAAAGCATCACCAAGTAAGACTTAAAGGTCTCTGAATATTGTCAGGTTACCCTGAGTAATCAGTGTTTCTGAGCAGCACCACACCCTCAGGTCCTCACATAGAAATCACCAGTGTGGTGAATGACAATCAACACGTGGAAGATGTCTACCTCCAAAAGAGTCATTGCCTAAATTGAGTTTAGGATTATATAATTTTTGTTTACATAACCTCCAAGTTGAGGACATTAGGATTTTTTGAAAAATAATTAATTTCATTTTTTGGAGATTTGACTCTTTTCATATAAAATATGGTTTATGGAAAATGATAAGTACTGAGTCAGGAAATTGACATTTTAGTCCTCATTGTTAAACCTGTCAGTAAGTCAAAAGATAAAAAATATTTTTAGGGGGGCTGGTCGGTGGCGCTGGAGGTAAGGTGCCTGCGCTAACCTAGGACGGACCGCAGTTCGATCCCCCGGTTCCCCATATGGTCCCCCGTGCCTGCCAGGAGTGACTTCTGAGGGAATAGCTAGGAGTAACCCCTGAGCGTCACCGGGTGTGGCCCAAAAATATATATATAGTTTTTTTAATATAGTTCATTCTTTTGAAATTGATAGGACAAAGTTTGTCCTACCTCCATCTTAATTTTGTAAAAATTCCACTCCAAATGTAAACCTTCATTGAAGTGTTAAATGCTGTACAAAAATATATATGGAATGAATGAAATCTTAGAAATGAATGAGTTTTTAAAATGATTCTATCATCTATATTTCAATGAATAATTTCCATAATAGTATTATTATGATCAATATGTACTTACTCATTGCAGTTACATATGTGCTTTCTCAGTAGGATATATATTTTCAGTTGTGTGGACTTCATTATGCAGAGTTCAGCCCCCAGAACCTGTGTATTTACAAATATAATAATAGTTCATAAATAATCATTGAATGAATGAGAACATAACCTCTAAATGCACTGTGCTTTTATAGTAGGCAATACTTACATGTTCTTAAATTTTTGTGAGGTTTAGTTTTTGAAATTAAATATGTTGTATATTATAACTAAAAATACTTATTCATAATAAATTTTTATTTAAAATTAAATCATTTGCATGGGAAGTTGGATAGTTTTTAGTGATATGCTAGCAATGAGTTTTCTCTTTTTTGTTTTTCCTTAAAGTATAATCCAGGATTGTGTGACAAATTCTAAATAGGATCCAGTAGGAACAAACTCCATTTGGTACTTTTTTTTTTAATTTTTGGGCCACATCTGGCAGTGCTCAAAGCTTACTTATTCTGGCTGTGTGCTCAGGGACTACCCTTTATGGGACTCAGGGAATCATATGAACAGCCTGAGAGTAAACCCAGATAGGCAGCTTGCAAGTGCTCTACTTGATATGCAATGGTTCTGGCCTTTATTTTTTAATAAACGTAAATTGAAACAAATATACCAATAATTGTAAATGACCTTGTGGTACTTTTGATTAATATTCTTTATTGTCTCTATTATCGGTATGTTCAGCCTTTCTAAGTGAAAATTTCATACTTAACTCAGTAGAGCAGTACAAAAACTACAGAGAAATGGAGACAACTGTTCACCAGACGCTGGAGTTTTTATCTAAAGAGTTTTTAACCAGAACTCAGAAAGAGACAAAGGAATGAAAAACCAAGTCAAAAGTTTACCCACAAATGACCAGATTATTATTAAAAAATTAATACATTTACAGATAGAATTTTAAGTTTCTATGACTCATGTAGGTCTAACTGTACATCCCTCATGTAAAGATTCAGTACGTCAGGTGCTTGTTTAACATGATCCCTAACCAATTAGAATCTTAAAAAGCCATTGAATTATGAAGTTTATCTTCTAAATAGATGTTCTTTTTCTTTTCTTTGTGTGTCTTCTGTATGCTTCCTTTCACAGATGGATACACAACTGATGATATTGAGTTTTACTGGCGTGGGGATGATAATGCTGTAACAGGAGTAACGAAGATCGAACTTCCACAGTTCTCTATAGTAGATTACAAGCTCATCACCAAGAAGGTTGTTTTCTCCACAGGTTTGTATCAGAAGGAAAAAAATTCACATTGTATATTGTCTAAGGATCTTACGTGTCTTTATTGGGCACCAGTTGCCCAATAGGTTTGCTGAAATACTGCAGTTCCCCCTCAAATCCACTTCGTAATGGAACCCATACAGATATTCTCCTGGGGGGTTGGAGGGAGATAAATTCTAAAAATTGCTTGTGGGACTTGAAAAAAAATACCCTGTGTCTTTTTATAATAATTATGTTCTTATTTTGTTTCTCTAGGTTCCTATCCCAGGTTGTCCCTCAGCTTTAAGCTTAAGAGAAACATTGGTTACTTTATCCTGCAGACATATATGCCATCCATCCTTATCACTATACTCTCCTGGGTCTCATTCTGGATTAATTATGATGCTTCAGCTGCAAGAGTGGCATTAGGTAGGCATATGCTAATTCTTCGTGTTTATGGAGATGGACTCTGTGTCTGGGCACACGAGTATCTGTTGTACTTACACACTTTCCTTTCCTTGGAATTTGTCACATGTAGCTAGACCAGAACATTACAGAATTTTTGTCTTTGAGAGTTGGGTGTTCTGATTCGGCATTAAATCAATTAAACATGAATTAAAATCCTTCATGTCAAAATTACTTGACTATAACTGTTGATAATTAAATTAGTTCTATCAGTTTAATTTTTATTGAAACATTTCTTTCATATCACATTGCATGATGTTTTGATTGTATGGGCCTTCCCCTTTTTTTTTACTAAGCAGCAAACAAGAAAATGTAGTGTATAGTTAATAGATAAGCAAAAAAAGTAGATTTTTATTTAGAATTAGAAGAATATGGCAAAGGACTAGAGAAAATAAAATAATATTATTGGGAAATAATCCAGGTTTCATTATGTTTTACTGGTTCTTTTCTAACACCAGAGGAAAACTTAAGATTATATTTTTCATTCTTATTAGTAACTTCAAATATAGTAAATTATTTCTATTATCTATTATTTTTGTTGCTTTTGATGCTTAAATCACACTAGCCTTGCTAAGGGGCTACCCCTTTCATTTTTGTCAGGTTGTTCCCAGCACTATTCAGGGGAACACATGGTGCTGAGGATGAAACACGGGCTCCTATATGCAAAAAACATGCAACAACACTTTGAACTATTTTTTCAGCCCTAGTGCTTTTGAAATGTTGATTTTATTCTTCCACAGTTAGTATCAATACAGTCATTACCTCTTTAGAGAAATCGTTCTTTTACTCATTTAATAAATATATATATACATATATATATGTATATATATATTGGTTTTTGGGTCACACCTGGCAGCACTCAGGGGTTACTCCTGGCTCCATGCTCAGAAATTGCTCCTGGCAGGCACAGGGGACCATATGGGGCACCGGGATTTGAACCGATGACCTTTTGCATGAAAGGCAAACGCCTTACCTCCATGCTATCTCCCGGGCCCCAGTAAATATATTTTTAAACACCTATTCTATGACAGTTATACTAGGCGCTGAAGAGAAAACAGTATCTTTTGCAATTTATGTTCTGACAATATTGGGGAGGGCTAGGCCACACCCCAATGGTGGTGCTCAGGGGTTACTCCTGACTTTGTACATAGAAACTACTCCTGGCAGGCTCAGGAGACCATAGAAGATGCCAAGGATCAAAGCAAATACTCTACCTGCTGTGCTATCACTCCAGTCCCAAGAGTAGTCAATTATTTTTAATTGACAAATTACATAATATTGTAAGTATGTAGAGGAAAATGAGAAAAGTAAAGGAGTTTGGATGTGCATTGGGGTACAATTTGGAATGATTAAGATAGATGTCATTCAGAAATCTTCAGTGAGACAGAGAGTTGGAGAAAATTAAACACTAAGTATTTGGATGAGAATGTTTTAGCCTATGACACAAGCCCAAATCCAGTCTGTTTATTCCAGTGTAAGAAACCAGCATGTCAGTAAAGTAGCCAGTGAGGAGAATGCAGAGTTACTTTACTTCAGGAGGAAAAAGGATTTCAAGGAGAGGGAACTGAACAAGTATAAAACAACTTAGAGTGCATAATTAAGTTTATGCTTTTATTTTTGGTGAAATCATATTATTGTTGAGCAAAGAATTGACAATTTTATTCCTATTAGAGGGAATCACTTTGTAGCCAGAGAAAAAGAGTATTGGCAGTAAGATACCTGCTTGCATCCAAACTTGCTGCCAGCCTCCATTCAATGCTGGGCACCTCATAGGGTCCTCTGAGAGGTTTCTCCTGAGATCAGAACCAATAATAACTCCTAAGCATTGCCAGATATGACCCCTCCAAGACAGAAAGAAAAGAAAACGAAAGGAGTAGAAATTACTGGGGCCTGGGAGATAGCATGGAGGTAAGACATTTGCCTTTCATGCAAAAGGTCATCGGTTCGAATCCCGGTGCCCCATATGGTCCCCCGTGCCTGCCAGGAGCAATTTCTGAGCATGGAGCCAGGAGTAACCCCTGAGCACTGCCGGGTGTGACCCAGAAACTAAAAAAAAAAAAAAAAAAAAAGAAATTACTATGGTTCTTGTATTAAGATTAGAATATGGTGATTTCAAGGAAAGAGTAATGATATCCTAGAATAAGACTTTGGATATATCCTTTGAAAATGTCAGAGAATTAACCTCTTTTACCAACCTGCTACAGTTCATATAATTTATAAAACCATATATATTTAGTTTGTGATGTCTTTTTCTCCAAATATTGAGAGACAAACTGACATATTCAGCAGATATTTGCGGAACAAAGAAATAATTGGAATTTAAAAACATTCTGTTTTTTCAAAAATATTTTCCATCTTATGTTTATTACAAGTGATGTTATTTATTTGCCTCATGAAATAAAAATGTTGGTGCTCAGGGGTTTACTTCTGGTTTTGTATTCGTGGATTACCAGTCGGGGGTCATTGAGCATATGTGGTAACCAGAGATCAAACCCAGGGCAAGCAAGTGCAAGACAAGCATATATCTGCTGTACCATCTCTCCAGACACCATAAAAAGAGTTTTAAATGCCTTTTGTATGTGAACAATTCACAATGAGGTCAAAAATACCTAAAAGTACTATTCTAATGAATAGTAAGTCAACATTGTCAGTTGTATTCTGTTGCACAGGTTAACTTAGTTTAAATAATGAAGGAAAATGATAAAATCAGAAAATGTTTCCAAATGATTAATGTTACAAGAAAACTGTAGGTCACTAGCTCTATAGCAAGATGAGGTTATGCTGTTCATCCTCAGAATAAGAATGCATCATTTTCTGTAACTTTTTATAAACGTGTAAAATGAAAAAAAACTATGATCTAAGTAGATTAAATGAAATAAGAAAGCTTCGTTTCTATAATGTCATGTCAATGACTTCCAGATGTGTTTCCAGGTGGTATTAAAGGACACAGGTCACTCTAGTCAGTAAGATCTCTGCCTCTACAACTCTTATCTCCTATGTGTTTGAACATCTTTTGCTCTATTCATCTTTTGCTCCAGAATTGGACCTTCTCATCCACAGGACACTGTTCTTTTGGGGCTTACGCCAACATCTCTATTGCTCTGGCTTTAAGGGGAGCTACCTCTTCCCCTCCTCCCCCACTGTCAGAGACCCTCTGTTATTAAACTAGTAATAGAGCCTGACTCAGTGTGGCATTTCCCAAGAGGAATGCTTTGATACTTGTGTATGATCTATTGATTACACAACTTATTTTTTTTGTTTTTGTTTCTGAGGCACAACTAGCAGTATCCAGGGGTTATTTTTGGTTCCACATTTAGAAATTACTCCTGGTGGTGCTTGGGGACCATATGAGATGGCAGAGATCAAACCTGCAGTGTGCAAGGCAAACACCCGACTCTCTGTGCTGTCACTCCAGCCACCAAGATTACACATCTTATTGACCTGTCCAGGATTCTTCATTAATTTCATTTTGAAAAATTCTTACAACCATTTGTCCATATGATGTATATGTTGAATTCATTTATTTTAAACAATATTTTCATTTATTATGTTCATTTATATTGATAGGTGTCCCTTCATCATTTAGATTTTTCTGAAAATCTTTTTGGATCTTCGGGTCACACTTTGTGGTATTCTGGGTTTACTCTTGCTATCTCGTCAGGGATAACTCCTAGTGGATGTTGAGGAACTAGCCCAAGGGGTGCTCGAGATAGAACCTAGATTGCAAGACAGATCTGCAAGACAAATACCCTATCAACAGTATTATCACTCCAACCTCAATTTTTCTGAAAACCTCTAACTGGAATTCTTATTCCTATACTGAGGCTTCCCTTCTACCCACACACAGTACTCCCAAAGTAATTTTCCTACCTATGTCATCTGTAGCAATCCATGATTGAAGATGGTGGCAAACATTACCATCCATCAACTTTGAATCTGAGCTTTCACTGGACTCTGCAGGTGACTCCAATCCATAGCACCTAACATCCCCATACATGTCATTTTCATTATTGTTCTTGTCATCAAGTTCTATAATGTACCCAGAACCTTTTTTGAGATGTTACCTGACTTGCATCCTTTGAAAGTCTAAAACAAAACCTTGGTTTTAGATATCAAAATATCTCCCATTTCAGTGCCTTGGAGTCTATTCTCACTTTTGACTTCTAGTGCCTGAACAACTTCTGCTCTTTCTTCAGAACTCAGCTTCAAGGTATCCACCTCCTGTTCATTCTTGCCACATCCAAGGCTTCTATCTCCCTTGATATGTATCTATAAATGCAGAATTTCACTCATATTTCAAAGTTACTAATATTAACTTAAAACCATTGTTTTCTACATATCTCCAGTGCCTTTCACATGACTATTATATAAAAAGTGCTCAGAAAATATTTCGCAGCATAAGTAAATGTGAAGTTTACATGAACTTTTCGGGCTTTTATGAACACACCCATGAACACAGGAACATTATTACTCTCTTTTTCATCTTTTTCAGGGATCACAACTGTCCTTACAATGACCACCATCAACACTCACCTCCGAGAGACACTCCCCAAAATCCCCTATGTGAAAGCCATTGACATGTACCTGATGGGGTGCTTTGTCTTTGTTTTCATGGCCCTTCTGGAGTACGCTTTGGTCAACTACATCTTCTTTGGGAGGGGACCCCAACGCCAAAAAAAAGCAGCTGAGAAGGCTGCAAGTGCCAACAATGAGAAGATGCGCCTGGATGTCAACAAGGTAAATTCAGAGGGCTGGCCCTCCTTAGCTCTTGAACTGATATAAAAATGCCAACAGGGCAGGGTCACGAGTTCATTTAACAGATGAGGAAACTAAGGTCCAGGGAAGGAGGTAATTCTCCCTAAGTACACATATCATTACTGCAAATGGTACAATAGAAGGAAAATCCTTTTCAGTAACATGAGCATTCTCCAAACCATGGTCATTCGAAAAACACATTTATGAAGTTGACCAAACATGAACACAACTACTTTAAATATATTGAAGAGAAAACTTTTGTGTCACTTAAATAAATTATCATGTATTGAGAAATAATCTCAAAGATAAATTAGTAGATAAACTAGATTAAAAATTGTGTTTTATACTTGAAAAAAACCTCTTGAAATTGAGGTTTGTTTCTGTGATTAAAAGGGGGTTAAGAAAACTATATAGGTAGTTCAGCAAGCTGAGCACACTTTGTGCAAGTGCATACAGGAGGCCCATGCTTGATCACCAGTACTACATGATCCCTCAAGGAGGGCCAGGAGCAATCTTGAGCACAGAACAATTAATTAGTAAATTGAGACAAGCAAATGCAAAGATGGATTATAGACCCACAAGCAACAGACTAAGACTTTCTCCTTGAAATCATTAAAATAGAAAGAAATGTGAAGGGTCAAAGTAATTTTTTCTTTTAGTGACAAATATTATTTAATACCTGTTACATGCATCACTTAAAATTATGGAATTATTTGATTTTATGAGAAAACCATCATTAAGTCAGACACAAGGAATAATTCCTACTCATTTACAACACTGGTTAATACCGTGGGGTCTCAACCTTAGTTGTCCAATTGATTATAAGAACATTAAATAAGACTGAAGACAGGTTATTTCCATTGACATTCTAATTATCTCAGGATATATCTCGGGATATATCTGGGCAGCACCCAAGATTTGTATTGTCCACTTTGAGGCTTCCAATAATTATCTCTAAGGAAGCCACCTCCTTTGCTTCCAAAATGTAATTTTATTTTGCTTCCTTTTATAGGACATTTACATTAAGAAAGATATTCCTCTATTATGATCCTTCAAAATAGACCCCAAAACCCCAAAAGGTATTTTTGAGAAATTATGCAGGTGTCAGGGATTAGGACATTCAAGGCATGTGCTTCAATCCTTTGAGCTTTCTACCTAGCTTCATCTGTTTGAAATATCTACTCTTAATGGTGTTTATAAGATAGTGCAAACTATTCAATAAATATTTCATAGTTATGAAAGTAGAAAAACTGATATTTTAAAACCTTCTAGAATAATTATTGTAACAACTATTTAACAGATACATCTTGGTTCTTCAGGATGTCAGACAAGAGAATACATTTTGGGGGGGCCACACCCGGTGATGCTCAGGGGTTACTCCTGGCAATGCGCTTAGAAATCGCTCCTGACTTGGGGGATCATATGGGACTCCGGAGGATCGAACCACAGCTTATCCTAAGCTAGCGCAGGCAAGGCAGAAGCCTTACTACTTGTGCCACCACTCCAGCCCCAAGCTAATACTTTTAAAATTCATGTTTTTTTCCTGATACAGTAGAGGAAAAAAACGAATAAATAAATAAATGAAACTATAGGATCCAATCTAAAATAAGTCCAAATCAATTGCCAATGCAAAGCTGACTTAATAAGATTATATCCCATCTATTTTCATTGTCATCTACCCTATTTTCTCATACCAATTTGCATTTAAATGATAAGACCCCAGAAAGTGATGTTTTTAATAACAGAGTAAACCAGAAAAGCTTCAGATCATTTTAAATTCAATGAGATGCAGGCAGAGAACAGTTCGCTGGGCAGGTACCCCATTGTGGTGAAAATTGGAACCACAAGTCATAGCAAGCATAATACTATGCTGAGTCCTCATGCATGGGCAACTTTGCCCAGCACTGCCCTCTTCTCCCTTGCTGCCAGTGGAACCATGGACACTTTGTAGAGATTTGGAGTTGTCATAATGTGGGAATTGAGACGTGTTACAGAACCTTCACAGTGTTTTGGAAGTTTTCCCATAGCAAAGAATTCTCCAAGCCAAAATGTCTGTATTACCAAAGTTAAAAAAATTTAGACTCATTCAGTTCAATTTAAATGTGAGTAATTCATGTCCAGAGAGAAAAGAGAAAAGGAAAAGATTCTTGTCCATTTTGTAGAACTCTGGAAAAGAAATAATTTGTCCACTTTTTTTTTATTTAACATAAATAACAATCAAGGCATTTAGGATTTAGCACAGTGATTTAGGGCAATATTATGGAATAATCAGTTTCAACATTCAGCATTTATTCATTGTGCAGCAAAGACCAAATCAGCTTCTCTGAACTTTCAGTTTCCTCATCTGTAAATTGGAATTTATTATTCTCATAATATTAGTATTATAAAGCATATTTGTGATAATGTGTAATGTGATAATGTCTCCAGTTTAGAGTGAGCACTCAGCAATTTAGTAAATATTAATAAAATATTAAATTGTCATAGAGGCATTTTTGTAAGTTCAAAGATAATTCTCTAGATGTCTTAACAGTAATTGCTTGTATTTTTTAAATGTTTTAACACCTAAGACGATTATAGAGCATTATCCACTGAGGAATGTTTCATGGCAGAGGTTACCTTAACAAAGCAAGACAGACATTTTTAGCATGTATTAGCTGTAAAATCTCTAGCCAACCAACTTCTTCTAACTTTATTAGTTACTTATTAGACCGAATGACTTACTCATCTCTATGAAATTAAAATAAAAAGGATCCTTTAACATTACACACTCCAGGACTTCTCTTGTGAACCTAGGATGGAAGGTTAGAGATCTGATTGCAAAGGACTCTATTGTGTCAGCATTGTGAGTAATGACACTATTTCTTAGCGAGAATCCTCCTACTTTTCGACTGGAATTTTAAAGGGTTTTTTTCTTTTCTCTCTCGCTTTTTTTTAAAGAGAGACATATATA
>PVKC010004604.1:0-35240 GCA_004027635.1 Crocidura indochinensis
CATATGGGGCACCAGGATTCAAACCGATGACCTTTTGCATGAAAGGCAAACGCCTTACCTCCATGCTATCTCCTGGGCCCCTGGAATTTTTAATGTTTTACAAAATCCCAGGAAACTATACATATCTTGTTAATGATAGATTTTCACCATTAAGTGAAATGCTAAAATCTGTCTGAGATCTCCTGAAATTACTCAAAAATACTGAGATAAATATAATCAACAGCTAAAGAGAAAATGTGGTACAAATCAGGATTTAACATTGGAAAGTCACAAATGATTGTTGCATGTTATCTAATATTTGTGTGATAATGGTAGATGTAATAGATTTAGAAGTATGGATATGAGATATACAAGTATATTTAGGTGGTGAGAACAAGGCATAGAGACAAGAATGAATTAGCATCATATATTTAATTACTTTTTATTCCTTCAGTTATTTATATTTCTTCAAATATATTTTCTATTTTTCATTTATCATTGTTCAAAAAGCAAACATTACTGTATTTTATCCTAGTTTCCTCTCTTTTTTACATCTTTATTCATATATTAATGGTTTTCACTTATATCTGTAAGTGTTTCATATCAATGTTCACCCTTTATCTAAAAATATAACTTGTACTTAAAATTATAGGTTAAAAACATCCTACTTTAGAAAGACTATTACTGATATAACAAACTGTGATTAGCCCTTTCTCCTGTTATCTCACAAACTTCATTGCTTCACTCTGCCAAGACTTGATCGCACTGCTCTGTTGAGAAATATTTGCTCTGCTTCTTCCCTAATTAATTTTAAGCTCCTGGAAGTGGTGACATATCTTATTTAAGAATTATTTTCTTAATACTATGATCTCATCTGCTGAAGATGGAATTCCAGCAAGAATTGGCTGAAAGTTAAGTGTTTGGGTAGTGGACAGGGACATAACAAGATGAAGTGGTGGTAGAGCACAAGGTATGGAGAACAGAATGAACTAGCATCATATACTTAATTAATTTTATAGATCTAATTGCATATTCATTAATTTATTTGCTTATTTAATAAAAATAAAGGAACTCTACTAAATGTAAGGTACATAGAAAAATCTTATTCTTAAGAATTTACTATGTTGAGTAGGGAAAGATATAAACAAACATCCAACATTATGATTTGATATGAAAGGGCACACAAGTTGTGGGGAGCAAAATAGGTATCTGTTGTTGTCTGGGGGTTAAATAAAGTTTTTTTTTGGAGGAACTGACACCTCAAGCTGAATTTCAGAACATGAGTAGGAGTGAGTCAGGCTGACACAGAGGGAAGAAGCATTCTAGAGATATGTTGGGGTTGTTTGGTGTGCTAAGTTGGTGGTGATAAGAGCACTTAGTCTGGAGAAGATAGAGAACATGATATTTAAGAGAATAATTTAGTGACAAGGTAATAAAAGGCCCTAATAAAATAAAGTAAAAGACAATTAGGTTTAAAATGGGGAGTTCTGGTATGTATGTTAAGATTGACAGAGAACAGTTTGAAGGCTGAGTTGATGTTGAATTCTGCTCTTGTAGTAAAATTATAGAAAATATTTTTATTCAGATAAATTGATATTTTAGAAAGTGAATGATCTTGGTTAATCTCTTGTGGTATGTTTGACAAAAAATACAAGGAATTCAACTCTAGCATGTAGTTTCTTTATTTTATCTTTCATTTGTTTTCTGGTTTTGTTTAGATCTAAGTAATTGTTTATTTAAAGAACCCTGATTTTAAAGGAATTGATAGTTGAGTTTTAGACTTATACTATTTCAATACCAATCTCAGCACTGTTGTCAACTCTCTCCACCATTCTTTCATTACTCCACCTTCTCCAACCTTACCCCATTCTCTAACCCTGCCTACCACCTCTACAAACATATTACAGAGTTCAATGGTTGCAGCTTATATATTACATCTTTAGTTCTATTGAGTCTGTGCTTTGCATTCATATATAGCTTTACAACTTTCTCACATCACCAGTATAATTGAAGTCCTGGCCTCTATTCCCACATTACTTCCCGTTTTAATCTTCTTCATTCCCTCCATGATACATTTTTCTTTTCTGTGTTTCTCCCTGATAAGCTCTGGGGTTAAGGATGGTCTAGAAACCCCCCATGTATTACTTTATTTTTCTTCATCCAATTACTAGGTCTACCACAGATAAGTGAAATCATCCTGCCGTTTGTCTTTCTTCTACTTACTTTACTCAATATAGTTTCTGGTTCCTGCAATTTTCCAGGTTACAGAAAATTGCATGATTCCATTGCTCTTCACAGTTGCATTTTATTCTATTTTGTATATATACAACATCTTCATAATCCATTCATCTGTTGTTCGACACCTAAGTTGATTCCATAACTTAGCTATTGTCCTAAGTACAAGAGTGAATAGTGATGAGTAGTGTGTAGATATTTTTCTAGAGTTATTCTTGTATATACTCTTTATTTTCAAATTACTTTATAGTGGGATTAAATGCACTAAAACAACTAAATGCAAACAATTGAGAAATCACATATAAATTAATAATAATGATAATATTGGTGTATTTTAAATGTATGGAACCACTATAATTTTGGAAGATATGAACTATTGACAGCAATTTGATGCATGAGGAAACAAAGCTCAGAACCAGTCCAGGAGAAAGTACAGTGAGTAAGGTGCTTGCCCAGTCCCCATTTTATCACTAGGACTACATTTGGTTCCAGGAGTACCTTCAGGAGCAATCCCTAATAAGCACAGAACAGGGATAAGCCTGCTTATGAACACAGTTGAATGAAGACCCCAAATATAAAAACAAAGGTAAAAGAGTCAGTTTCATTTTTTCAAAACCATTCTTCAAAAACAACTAATAAGTATCAAGGCCAGAGGTAGAAAACATTTTCATGCCCACAATTCTATAATTTTCAACTATGCCATAAATTGTCTAAATTTCAATTTAGACATTTTTATTCCTTTGAAACTGTAGAGAGTAAAGCATTTAGTTACATAATCTGACATTTAGATGTCGCTTTCTTCCAAAGCTGAAGTATCGTATTTGTCTATCAACTTGGCTTTGTAATATTTCAGCTTTAGTATTTTGTTGGCTCCTAGTATAAAAATATGCTATTGTCCTAATTAAAGCACTGGTTTGCCTCTCACTACTAAAATTTTAAGAAAACTGCTAACCATTCAAAATAATTTATGGCCTTTACAATGTATTTCTCACTTAAGTTGCTAAGACTATTTTTAGATATATTCTATATTATCTAAAGCTTTTAGTGCTGATTTTGGTGGTGTTCTACTGTTGTTAAGGAGATAAAGTAAAAGTTCTAATTCACTATTAAAAACTGGCATAGAATAACAGCTTTTTAAAGCTATAAGGGATTTGAGCAACTAAATATTTAGAATTTCTTCAGAGAATGTGTATTAGTTGGAAATATTTTTGAAACCTTTTAAAATTAAAGATTAGTATTGCTGTATCAGATGTTCAAATATCAAATAAACATATCACTGAATTTTTACATATAAATACATTAGTGCAGCTGCCACCCTTATTAAGATAAATAGTATTTTAAGTTATCCAGAAGACTTCTTACTTCCTTCTCTTAATTATTATTCTTAAGCCAAACAGATACCCTTATAAACTCTGATTTGATTATTGTTTTAAAAATTATATAAATGAACCATACCGTGTATCCACATTGTATTTTACTATATTAGTTCACCAATATGTGTTTCATATTGTATCACTCTGCTGTTTGATATTCTATTATACCATAACTTTTACTTTACTGTAATAATATTTGCTTTAGAACATTTGTATCTGTGTTTATGAGATTTGTGTATTCATTTAATATCTTCTAATCCCAACAGATTTCAGTCAAGGCTGAGCTGCTTTATAAAATTATTTGGAGAATTTTATATATATATATATATATATAAATCATGATTACATATATATATAAACCATGATTACAAGCATGTTCATAGTTGAGTCTGAGTCATAAACAGAATGCCCCCCTTCACCAGTGCAACATTACTATCACCAATGCCCCCCTCCTCCCCTACCCCTGCCTGTATCATGACAGGCATTCTACTTCTCTCATTCTTTAACGTTGTCATGCTAGTTGTTAGTGTAGTAATTTCCCTAACAGCATTCACCACTCTTTATAGTGAGCTTCAAATTGTGAGCTGGTCCTTCCAGCCCTTCCAGCCCTTAACTCTTTAGTCTCTGGGCCTTATTACAGTAATGTCTTTAGTTTTTTATAAATTTCATAGATGAGTGAGACTATTCTGTGTCTATCTCTCTCCAACTTATTTCACTCAACATAATAGATTCCATGTACATCCATGTATAGGAAAATTTCATGACTTCATCTTTGCTGACAGCTGCATAATATTCCAGCAACAAGCGAATTTGTGAACATTGATGACATTATTTAACAAAATGGGAGTTGTCACCCAGCTGTGGGGTACAAGGAATTCCAAACACCATTTCTGACAGTGGAGCTGTTTTCAGCTCTCAGGGTTTCTGGAAATATGAGAAAGCAGGGAGAAGGGGTTCCACATTCCCTCCAAAAGTGATAATTATATTCTGAAATCAGTCCAAACACCAACATACCTGGAGTTTTGGTTAGATTGGTGTTTCTGCAGAGAGCTATAGAGGAGTGGTGAAGAAGTGCCAACGACAAAAAAGCATTGTGGATGATGGGTGCAGTAGACATGTCTTTGACAGGTTTGTGAATTGACCCATCCTTGCCTCCTAAGAGTGCCAGCTTTCTATTGCATAGCTGGTGAACTATAATTTTTCATGGCTTGGTTTACATCTCTTTTGAGAATAGACTATCTATGGAATTGTCTAGGTATAGATATGCAACTGCATTTGTCACTTTTCCCCATTTTGATGGAGAGATCTGTGTATGATTTTGTTGTTGAAATATCTTTAGTTTCTGTTCATATTATACATTACCCTTAATCTCTTTTATTGTGATATAATTGTCATATAACTTTTTTTAGTTTTAGATGCACATTATAATGATTTGTTAAAAATACTTTATGTATTGTATATACAATAAAGTGTGATAAAATAAATGTTATGATAAACATGTGCATGTTCCAATTTTGTGCATCTCTACATATTCATATTTATGTATACTTTACTGCTATTTATTTGTGTATTTTAGCAGGTATACTTATCTACATATATTACCTTTATGATATTCTCCATTTCTTCCAGGTTAAATTCTATTTAATATGAATAATCCCCTTCATTATTTTGTATAGTCTTATTCTTAAAAAAAATGTGTCTTTGGGGGAGGAGAGGGACATTCTAAGTGGTGTTCTTAAGATCCGGAGAGCTGGAGGCTGTCTTTGTTGATAGTCACCAACTGGTTAGTAGCTTTGTACTAAGTCCTAAGTGTTACTGCTACTTGTGCCCCACAGTCCAAACAATTTCTAGGACTATGCAGAGCTCAAAACCTTATGTCATGGAGCCGGAGAGATAGCACGGGGGTAGGGCATTTGCCTTGCATGCAGAAGGACAGTCTTTCGAATTCTGTCATCCCATATGGTCCCCTGAGTCTACCAGGAACGATCTCTGAGCATAGAGCCAGGAGTAACCCCATGAGCACTGCCAGGTGTGACCCAAAAACAAACAAACAAGCAAAAAAAAAACCCTTATGTCATAACTGGAAATACTTAGGAATTCATGTGGTTTCAAATATTGAACAATGTATAATCCTTTACTTAGAAAGTGCAGAGTCCTAAACTATCCCTGGTGCTGCCTGGCCCCCAAAGTACCACTGAATGTATGGCAGCACACAAACACCACTCTGTGACCCTAGTGTTGCTTGCATAGCAATGGAATGATCCTTTGATTTTTAAGCACAAAATCATTATGTCCACACCAGCAGGTGACTTTATCAGGCATGGCCCTAGCACTTTTAGGTGTGTCTTCTATTAATAAATAGAAACCCATTTATGAACTTGGTGATGGTTGTGGTGGTGGGTGGTGGTGTTTCCAGGAGACCCAAGAGATCCTCCGGACAATTCTCAGCTAGTTAGGATGACAGTTCAGTATGAGGGTCCAACAATGCTGCAACCTAGGCTTTGTGTTGCTGAGGCCCCACCATAATATTTGTTGGGTTGCTTGGATCTAGGGCCTCACTTCAGGGCTATACTTAATGATGTAGAGAAATCCTATGTACTAGCAATCAAATAATATGTCTCCATGCTCCAAAGCAATAGCAGGTAAAATATTTGCCTTTCAAACAACCAACCTGCATTCATTCCCAGAACTACATATGGTTCTTATGTCCTACCAGAAATGATTCCTAAGAAGTCAGGAATAAGCTTTGAACACTGCCAGGTGTCGTCCCAAAACAGAAACAACAAAAAGGAGTATTAATAAGACCGCAAATATTGTCTCCAGTCACCCAGTTATGAAATGTATTATTATTGTCTTAATATTGTTTACTTTTATTTATATTTTGTTTTTATTCACTAAAATTAAGTACATTATTTTATAAGTTTGGATATATAAAACATATATTTTGATAATGTATTTTGGATAATCTATTGAAAGATCTTCCTTTTTTACTTTCTTCTTTCCTTTTTCATTTATTTCTTATTGGTTTTTCTATTGATAGTACATTGTCACTAAATAAATTTAATTTTCTCCTAGCAGAACATAGCTTTGGGAAGAATGATTTTATCCTGTCAAGGTTAAATTTGAATTTCATGCATAAAAGTTCATGTCTATATTTAAATGTCCCTTACTTTATGATAATATACTTCTGATATCTCAAGTAATATAGAATATTACTAATACTCAACTTTTAAAACTTGGTGGCATATAATATCAAATCTTTATATTTTAGTTGCACAATTAGACTTTTGAAATCTCCACTTAACATTTTAAACTCATTGATTCTGCTTTCTACTTGGTGATGAGGTTATGATTTTGAAAATGACTTGATGGAAATTGCAACAAAGAATTTTGATATGACTTTTCTCTGGCTTCTTTAATTTATCACTGACTTGACAGCCCTCAAAGCCAAACTATTTTGAGATGCTTAGAAAATGCGCTTTATAGAAATTTTTATTTGAGCTAGTTCATTAGCAATGTGTTAATTTACTCATAGTTTAAGAGCATTTAAATAATTGTATGAAGTAAAGTCATTCTAGGAATCTATTATTTTAACATATATTTAATATTATATATGCCCTTATGTCTGTGTTGGGACATTTTTGTTTAGGATCACCAAAAGCAAATATACCACACACAGTATAAATCTGACAAAACATGAACAAGACCAAATCAGATGTGACTGGGATTTATTTATCCATAGTCTTAAACTAGATTTTCTTTAGAAAGTATGCTAAGGCATCTTAATTCATTTTTTTTTCATTTAATGCTATCACATTTAAATCTTTATTTCTTGCCCTCTGACTTAGATTTTCACAAGCTGATAAGAAGGTTCAGGGATTTCCTCACATGATAGCACTTTCAGGGAATACCACCTATACAGGGAGTCCTGGCTATACATCTAAGTATGCTTACCCTAGTTGTATATCTAACTCACCACAAAACTTTTCTTGTTCTCTTAAGCCATTCTCAGACAATTCTAAGAAGCCACTTTCTTGCTATGAGTCCTCATAATGTAAATAGAAACCTTCTTTAATAAGTATCATCATCGCTCTCAACTCCTGAAACAAATATTAGAAATGGAACATTTATTCTATATCTGAAGGGTGACTAAAGTGAAAAATACTTAATCTCTTCAATTTTTTTTCTATTGTTCCACAGTCTGTTAATATGAAAAATAATTTGTACCTGTTGGTTTAACTTATAAATCAGATATGCCATAATATAAAAGTATCTAATAACTAAAACCTAATATATATTCAACAGATTATATTTTAGTCATTTTAGCCATACAAACCCTTGACTATATTTTCTATTACTTTATACTCTATTATTTTAATTTTGTTCATTATTAATACTTCATTTTTTACTGTCCATTTATTTATTATTTACTTATTTTGGGGGTTAGTAATTGATAAATAAAACACTTGAATTTAGGAACTCTGTATATTTCATTTATATATTGCTTAGCATATACAATAGTTTTAGATACATGGGAATAATTTAGTAAGTATCGCATTAAAGAATAAAGGAATAATATATATCCATATATCTTTAAAGAGAGAGAAGAAAGAGAAACAGAATAATAAAGGGAAAGAGGGGTAGTCTTTATTTTGTTTTGTTTCTGAGCCACACCAGTGATTCTCAGGGGTTACTCCTGAATCTCCATTCAGGAATTATTCCATCAGTGCTCAGGGAACTGTATGAGATGCTGAGGATCAAACCCAGGTCAGCCATGTGCATAGCAATCATTCTACCCACTGTGCTATCACTTACTTATGTTACTTTGTTCAAACTTTTCCAACAATTACTTTGAATATTAGTTATTTCTACTTTAGAAATAGGTCTAGGAGATAAGTGATAGGAATTGATTTTCTTAAGTCAAAGAACAAATATCCCAGTCCAAATATCTTCCCATCTTTTCACATTCCATAACCCACCAAAGATAGACAATTTTCTTCAGTACATTCCCTGTTTATTTCTAACTATGTTTCAAATGTGTTCTATAAAATAAATGTTGTCTTTTTTATTACAAGTAATCTTTTCCTTAATTATTTTTCTTATATTTCAGTATATATTTTTGACTTTCAATTTGTATTTAGGCATTATGATTTGCAATACTGTTGGTAGTAATGTTTCAGGGATACAATAGTTCCACATCACACCCACCACTAGAGTACCAGATTCCCTCCATCAATGTTTTAACAGATTTATAATTGTCAATTTATTTGTTGAGTTGAAGGCAGAATTTGAGTTTGTTATTCTAATCCTTGGAGTAGTTTCCACTCTACCTTGTAAGGCATGTCCCTGCACTCCTATTATTCTCTTTTAGGCATTGTCTTTTCAATCAATCAGTCATGAAAAATTCATGCGCAATGTAAGTCCCTCCGAACCACGCTGAGAAAAAAACATGATTATCTTTAAACAAAGAGGAGATCTTACAGTTCTCTGAAATTCATTGGAGAGGGCAGTCTTTAATAAAGAAACATTTTATCTCCAGTTTGCAACCCACAAGATACTAATACTTTTACCATTTAAAATCGATCTCTTCCAATTATGTTTTCCAAAACTATTATAATGTGAAGCTTCATGAATGTGAATTTTAATAAAATAAAATTCATAAAAACTCAACAGAATCTTCTATAGTGATGAACATGTGTAGGTAAAATTTAGCAAGGGGACCAGATATAGCAAATTGGGTACAAACCAACCTGGGTTCAATTCCTACTGCACAAATAATTTCTAGTGTCCCACCAGGAGGAATCCCTGAGCACAAAATCAAGAGAATGCACCATGGAGGGACCACACACAGAGACACAGATGCACACACACCACCACCACCACCACCACCACCACCACCACCACCACCATCACAACAACAACAACAGAAAAACTTAGAGAAAAATGGTATGAATATAATTTTATGCTGATTTTTCTTTTTTGGGGGCATGATGAATTTTATTATTTGAAGGTAACGCTTAGTTTAACACATAGTCCTGTTCCGCTCAATTTCTCTCCTTTCCTCCCTCCCCACTTTCCCCTTTCTTCATCTATTCTCCGAGACAGTGTCAGTATCTTTTTAAGTATCTTTATTTAAGCAGTATGATTACAAAAAATGTTCGTAGTTGGATTTCAGTCATAAAAAGAACATCCTCCCTTTACCAGTGCAACATTGCAACATTCCCACCACCAAAGTCCTTTCATCTCCTTCCTCCCTCACCACTTGCCTGTATTCCAGACAATCATTCTGCTTCTCTCACTCAATAACACTGTCATGATAACTGTTAGGGTAGTTATCTCTCTAACTGCACTCACCATTCTTTGTGGTGAGCTGCATATCTTGAGCCTGTTCTTCCAGCCCTCATCTCTGTTGTCTCTGGGCATTATTACAATATTATCTTTTATTTTTCTTAAAATCCATAGATGAGTGAGACTATTCTTTGTCTATCTCTCACTCTCTGACTTATTTTACTCAGCATAAAAGTTTTCCTTTTGTTGTTGTTGTTGTTGTTGTTTTTGGATCACACCCAGCAACACTCAGGGGTTACTCCAGGCTCTATGCTCAGAATCGCTCCTGGCAGGCTTAGGGGACCATATGGGATTCCAGGATTCAAACAATCGACCTTCTGCATGCAAGGCAAACACCTTATCTCCATGCTATCTCTCTGGCCCGCATAATAGTTTTCGTGTCCATCCTTGTTTAGAAAAATTTCATGACTTCATCTCTGCTGAAAGCTGCATAATATTCCATTGTGTATATGCACCACAGTTTCTTTAGCCATTCCATTCATCTGTTGAATGGATCTTGGTTGTTTCCAGAGTCTGGCTATTGTACATAGCTCTGCAATAGGTGTGCAGAAGGCATCTATTATTGTGTTTTGTGTTCCTAGGGTATATCCCTAGGAGTGATATAACTGAATCATATGGGAGCTGAATTTCCAGTTTTTGGAGGAGTCTCCATATTGTTTTCCATAAAGGCTGGACTAGATGGCATTACTTTCTCTCTACATGCCTACCAGAATGTTCTTTGTGATGTGTGCCAGTCTCTATGGTGTGAGATGATACCTCATTGTTTTGATTTGTATCACCCTGATGAGTAATGATGCAGAAATTTTTTTCATATGCCTTTTGACCATTTGTATTTCTTCTTTGAGAAAGTGTCTGTTCATTTCTTCCCCCCATTTTCAGATGAGGTTAGATTATTTTTTTCTTGTTCTGTCAGACCTTGTGTATTTTTTTTTATATTAGCCCCTTGTCTGATGAGTATTGGGTGAATAGTTTCTCCCATTATGTAGGTGGCTTTTGTATATTCATCACTATTTCCTTGAGGTGCAGAAGCTTCTCAGCTTAATATAGTCCCATCTGTTTATATCTGTTTATCTCTGCTTCCACTTGTTTGGAGAATGTGATTTACTCCTTGAAGATGCATTTAGACTCTATGTCATGGAGTGTCTTACCTATGTTTTATTCTATATACCTTATGGTTTCGGGTCTGATATAAAGATCTTTAATTCATATGGATTATACTGATTTTTCAAAGTATGATCATTGCATACTTGAGATTTAATGTTTTATTTTTCTCTATTTTTGAGAGTAATTGGTTCTTTTCTGGGATAAATTGAATCTTTACCCTGACTTCAAACTGAAATCTTATGCCATTTCTGTCTCTGATACCTTACTCTTATTCACTTCTCATGATGCTAATTAACTCAGACTTCTATGATCTATTACTATAATCATTTTCAGGCTCTCATTTTACAAAGAAGTCAACAGAAAAACTGGGGTGGCTTTATGACATAACTATGCAACTTTCTCAGACCCAATCAAATACAAAATTATGCAGAGTAGAAGCTAAACTTTCCCCCACCATTCTATATTTGCAGAGTAAAATTCTAGAAAAAATATCAAAATATATTATTATCTGATGCTTAAATTGTATTTTAAAGGCAAGTAGAATTATTTAATCTATTATTTAAGGAATATTAGACTTTCAGTTGGAAGTTCAGATCTCTAAGGTTGTGACTTAAGTCAATAGCATATAATTATAATGAAATTTATTGGACAAATCTATAATGAAATTATTAATATGGTAGAGGATCTAAGTAGTTAATACAAGAAGTTTTGCATATTTTTGCTTAATAATGATCTGGAGGGTTTCCAGACTATTGCAGGGGAGAGGTACCACCAGCTTAGCCCATTCTAGGTTTTGCAAAAACATTAAAGTTTTATGTTATAGATCTTTAAATGATAAAATTGAGCTACTATGCACATATATTACTGCTTTCAGAGGTGTGTTATTACACACATTAACGCCAGTTAATTTAGGTTAAACCTCCCAGTACAGCTGGGATGTTATGTGTCTTTTCCTTCCACTTGTTTATTTGATTAACCTGTGTATTTAATTTACAAACAAACTTGATTTAGCATAAAAAAGCAAACTATACAAATACTTGCCTTTTAATTGATAACTAATTGCTATTTTATTTTGATCATTGTGATATCAGTACATATAACCAGTCCAAATATAATTGACTTAATAAATAAATAATTTAAATGGTGTGAATATATACTGCACTGTGAAGTAAATGAATTTTTTTATTTTCCTTTTTAATTTTAATTTTCCCAACTTAATTGCAATATAATTCACCTATAACATTTTTTAATTTAATGTGTTGATTTGAAACATATATTACCTAATTGCCATCTGGTATGTGGTTCTAATATTTAAGAGCTACTCTGCTTGCAACTTTCTATACATATATAATACAGTATTATTTTTATCCCCATGTTGTATATTCAGTATTCATAACATATTCATCTTTTAACTGGAATATTTTCTTTATGGACCAACAAGTCCCTTTTCTGCCATCTCCTAGGCCCTTCCAATGATCATTCTTATCTGGCTTCTATGCATTTGACTTTTTTAGACTCAGTATAAAAAACATAAAAGTGATTTCTTTACTTTTCTTTTAAATATTTCTTTTTGCTCACATTTTCTTTTTTGGCATGGCCTTAATCATTAAGCAATAAATATCACATTATACCACTGTAACTATATTGCAAATCATTTTATAATTCAGTGAATAAAAGTAGTATTTGTTAATGCACATGCCTTTATTGAGTCACGAGGATGGTCCTCTGTGCTGGTGGTTAGGTATGGATCAGGTACATAAGCTGTTTTTTTCACTTTGTTGTCTTATGTTTACATGTCATCTGTCTGTAGTCTGATTTTAGATATTTTCAACTGGAAAAATGTGCACTCTTCTCAGTGTGGTCTTTTATCATATGTTCCCTACCCTAGATTTGATTAATTGCTGATGGCAGAATTTTAAGTGGAAATTGAACTTATATACAAAGTCTTATTGGAGTTGAGCTGACCATCACCATTACTAATTTAAATTGGACAAAATCAGACACCCATTGAGTCCAAATTTAGGGACTTCACCTTTTTTTTTGAGAAAAACGTCAAAATTATAGTAAAAATGTAAATATAGGATAAAAATTTCTGTGAAATGTTTGCATTATGTCTAGCACATATGATTTGTATACATAATTAATGAAAGACAAATAGAATGACATGCTAATAAAGAATAGACATGTATGGCATTGTGTTATCAGTCAAATATTGATATTTAGCACCTAAAAGGGGGCACAAATGAACAAAATCCAAGTATTTTTAGTAGTGTCTAAAAGTGGAAATGTATTCTTGTTTGGTCATTCCAAAAAAATGTAAAGACACGTGGCTTCCTCTATTACTTATTAACAACTCATTTAGTGATTAAGTTATAATTATTATTTTATATACTTGTTGTTTCACTTATTCAATTAACTATGAAACACTTCTTGGTAGGGAAGGCATGTAACTTAAAATGAATAGACTCACTCTTGGTGAATTGTGAGCTGCAAAGGATTTTAACCAACTAGGTAGCTAATGTTCAATTTGTCCTTTACTTTTCCATCACTGCAAATAAACAGGAATTTATTTTTAAGTAGCTGTTATCAAAACATCTATCTATCTATATGCTATATATGTATGATATATGTATATGTGTATATATGTATAATCATATATAAATATATACTTAAATAAATATATATACTTAAAAACTTATCAATAGTTCCTTCATTTTGTTTTCGATAAGTTCGACCTGTAACATGCTAGCATATTTTACAGCTTTAGTCTCATAATTTAACCTATTTAACCCCAGAATTTTTTGTTCTAACCAAAGAAAATAGCTTTTAGTTTTAAAATACCCTTCATTTTTGTTCCTGTTACTTTCTGACTAGAATTTATTTTATTCTTCCTGTCCTACATGGCCAATTCTATTCATTATGATTTTATTTTATTTATCTATGTGTGTGAGAAAGAGAATGAAAAATGAATAAGAAAAATGAAAGGAGTCTATTTCATACTTTGTTACTCCTTAAAGATAAATGATCAAATTTTATTTATTATTATAATCCCAAAACATAGCAGAGTAGGAAATTATTACTATTAAAATAATTAGAAGATTATTTGCTGAACTAAGATAAAAAAAACTTACTGTATGGATGTGGCAGAGTTCATTTTGTCTGTGTTGGTGGAAACTTAATCCTATTTATAGTGGGAAGACTACCTTTGTTATGTTGCTATTGCCCTCTTTCAATATGGTGCAATGAGAATAGTTTACTTCATTCTCCTTCTACCCCATTTTACTGCTTATTTTTAAACAGGCTTTCAATGGGAAAAAAGAATTTCCTAAAATTTAATGTGAAAACCATTTCTTTATTATCTCTATCAGTCTGCAATATCTTTGTGAGATTTTTGACAATTTCCAGTTAACAAGAAACAGGTGCAGCTAATTAACAACCTTTGTTTCCTGTACTGCTTCAACATCAATTTATAATGAATTTTAATTTGCTTTTCATGTAATAATTACCTAGATTCCAAACTTCATGCTTCTGACATATCATGTTCAAGATTTTCTAGAAATCTTTGGGAAACTTGGGAGGAAACCTGTAGACTCTTTTTGGGCAGGAGGTTAAAACACACACAAACACTCACATCTTTTTTTTTTTTTACACATTCAAATAGTTAACAGGCTTATATATATATATATATATATATATATATATATATATATATATATATATTGTCAATTCTATTTTTTTGTCCTCCAATTCACAATACAGACCAGGCAAAGGGCCTGTGTTGAGGTGTATATGGGGTGCATTTATATGGCGTGTAATTCCAGACAAATCACATTGCTTTGGCCATTAAATTTTATTCTAACAGATAAATATATCCTCTTTGTAAACATAGAGCTGGGACGAAGGTGAGGGGTGGTTATTGAAGCTTCAGAAAGATTAAAAAATGCTATCAAAGTTTCATAGGCTTAGAACTTTTCCACAGTTTTGATGATCATGTTGGACTCAAAGTAGACAATTTTAAAAATGAAATATGTCTCTTAAGCAAAGTAACTGGTTTAAAAGTTAAGACAGATTATATCCCAAATTAGTCCACATAATTACTTAATCTCTAAAATATCACAAAACAGCAATATCACCCTATACTCTTGTACCATCTTTCTCAAGCGATATGCATGCATCATCTTTCTCAATTGATACCACTTGACTATATTTTAAGTTATCACATATTGTAATATGCAATCAGGTATACTTCAAGAAGTTTCCACCCATTGTTTAATGTAACACTCTATATTAGCTGATGGAATAGTCATGAACTAAGTTGTTTTCTCAGGAGTCAGTGATAGCAGCATCTGAAGCTACCCATGCTTATCTTATGAATCAAATTCATATTATAATAGAACTATACCATTACATAAATGAAGATGAAATACAAAATTTTAAAGAGGAAAAGTATATGAAATATTACAAGGAATTGTGAAATATAATAAAAATGCAAATAATTATACATAAATGTACTAAAATGAATTGTTGAAGAATCAGTACAAGATAAAAAACAATCACTTGAAGTGAAGCTATTTAAAATTACAAATATCTCTCTTTGATAACTTTTTCTGTAATAAAACACATCAAACCAGTGGGTATCACTAAAATAACCTGTTTCACATCAATCTGTGAAACAGAACTGAAAGTCTAGAAATAAGCTCAAAGATATAAAAATTTATTTTATATTACTGCGGTATTTGAAATAAAGGAAAAGAATGCCTACTTTAATAAAATGTTGACAAGAATTTCTTGACCATTAGCTAAAAATTAAGTTATGTCGCTTAGGATTTTATGCAAAATTTCTAAAGAGTTAAAGGTATTTAAATATTTGAATTTTAAATTAGGCACAAATTTCCAATGCAATTAATATATATCTAAAACTCAAAGACTGACATGATAATATATGTTAGCAATTTGTCATATTTAGATTTTTGTTGTGTTGATTTTTTTCATTTTATCGCAAAATGAATGTTTAAACTCTTCTCTCCACTTTTTGTTTTGTTTTGTTTTTGTTTTTTTGGCCCCACTTGGTGATGCTCAGGTGCTACTCCTGGGTATGAGCTCAAAAATCTCTCCAGGTTTGTGGGACCACATGGAACGCCAGGTATCAAAACGAGGTCCGTCCTGGGTCAGAAAGATGCAAGGCAAATACCCTACTGCTGTGCTATCGCTCCAGCCCCTTCTCTCCACTTTTTTAGATAAAATTAATTTGTGTCTATCATCTCATTTATTTTTTCCACAAGTACAAAGTTGCTCATGATTGTTCTCTCCCATTTCTGATTGAGTATTTGTTATAAACATTACTATTAAACCATTTATCTCATATTGGGTTATAGCAGGCATTGCTCAGTTACTCCTAGATTAGTGCTCAGAAATTTCTTCTGGTCAACTCAGGGAACTATAAGGGATTCTGAGGATTGATTCTAAGCCAGCTATTCACAATGCAAACACCCTCCAGCTGGTCTCAGATGATGACCTCATTCTTGATCACTCACTTCTCCTTTACTTTTTTTTATACGATGTACAGTTTTTCTTATTGTTTATTTTTGTTGTAGTGTAGATAACATGGTTACAATGTTGTTGACTTAAAATCATTTTTCAAATTTTATATTGAAGTATTATATTTTACAGTAATACTGATATTATTGGGTTATAATTGTCATGCTGATACAAGATGCTAATACCAAAGTATCAGTATGTCTGCCATTATTTTAAGGTCCATTCTGCTCTCTCAGTCTCATTAGACTATCCAGTTTACAAATCAATTGACCATATATCTGACTTTGTTTTCATTTGGGATTATTTACTTGCTTTGTTTCTTTATCTGCTGCATGAGTGATATTATATAGCCTTTGTCTTTCTCCTCTCTACATGACATCCTCCTATTCCAGTGAATTACAACAAAATGTGGGGAGAGGAAATGAAATATATTTCCCAAAATACATTAAAATAGCCAACATGCAAATAAAAAAGTGTTCATTATAACTGATTATTGAGGAAGTTCAAGTCAAAAGAATAAGATTAACACCTTATACAAGTGAGAATGATCTATACCCAGTCAATGCAGAAATAGTATAATAGTATATTGGGATGTAGAAAAAGAAAATTATTGTTGGTGAGATTGTAGACATATTTAAACTCTTTGAAGAATGATTAGTAAGTTCACAAATTTTTTTAGAATAGAACTTCCATATAACTATATGATTATACTGCTAGTCATATCCCCCAAGAACACAAGAACATTAATTCAAAAGGGCATAAACACATCTATGCTCATCACACCATGATTTGCTATAATCACTCTCTTAGGAACAAACTAAATAACAACAGCCACATACATAAAGAAATGTGGTGTATATATATGTATATATATGCAATGTGCATATATATGTGATGGAATATGATTCAGTTATGAGAAAATGTTTTTTTTCTATTTTAAATATAATTGTTTTATTTACGCACCATAGTTACAGAAATTTTATTGTGGTTTGTGTTTTATGTATCTTGAAAATTAGTCAAAGTCTCTCCACTGAACTACATGAATATTAGTATTTTTATGTTGTGCAAATATTTCTCTCATTTAGTAGGATGTTCATTTGTTTCAGTGATAGTTACTTTTGCAGTATATATTTTCAGATATGATTCAATCCCATTTGTTTATTTTTGTTTTCCTTGCCTATGGAACTGAATCACTGAAGCCAATATCATGGAGTGTTTTGTATTGTTTCTTTGTTTGAGTTTTATTCTTGGTCTTGGGCTATACATCTAGTAGCTTACTGCTATGTTTACTGCTGGTTCTGTACTCTGGGATCATTCCTGGATGGCTCAGGGCTGTGTTCCATTTATCAAACCTAAGTCAGCTGGTGCAAGGTAAGCACCCTACCTGATGTACTGTTGCCCTGCTCTCCAAATCAGTGGATTTTTGGTTAATCTTTATTGCCTTAGTGCTAGCATCAATTTTTAGTTTGCCTAACATCAACTTTTGAGTATCATGTAAATAAGCAGTACATTTAACTCATTGTTATGTAGTTAGCCAGATTTCCCAGAACTATTATTGGTTTTTATGGGGTCCATTTTATGTCCTTGTCTTCAATGTTATGAATGAAGGTTGTGTAAAGGGCTCTCAATTCTGTTGTTTGGACTGCTTTTATTTCATCAGCACACTGGATTAAATTGATAAACAAAATTATTTCATCCCATCACCACCAATGTACCTGTGAACCTCTTCAGTGTCCCTATGTCATCTCCAATATGATTCTTTCCCCCAACCTCTCTTCCTTCATAGGTTTTTATAATTTGTATTGGATATTGTAATCCAGAGACAAAGATTTGTATAGATAGTATGTATTCCCTTTTTTTGTCTCTTTATATTCTACAGATAAATAAAATCATTCATTGTTTGCTCTTCTCCCTCAGAATTATCTTGCTTAGTATGATATCCTTCAATTCTATTCAGACTACTGCAAATTGCATGATGTTTAAAATTTTTTATAGATGTATAGTATTCTATGTGTGTATATTTATAAACTTATTTGTTCTTTCTTCTATTGTTATACAATTGTGTTGCATTCACATACTGTCTATTGTATTAAACACTACAATGAACACAGGAATGCATATATTTTTGAACTAGTGTTTTCTAGTTTTAGAGATGGATTCCAAGAAGCATATCACTGGATCATAGGGAAATCATATTTTTACTCTTTTATTTAAAGTATTCATCATTTCTCTAGCTTTACAAAAAATTTTAACAACATTAATGTGGAACCTCTCACATTTTTTCTTAGAATCATATTAGTCAGCCTACATATTTTGCGATTCCCTTTAGTTTAATAGCATTTGTTTTGTGTCCTTGTAATTGCCATTAGAGTTTTTGTATGGATAATATGGAATCTGTATAATGATTTTGGTAGGATGATCATTTTAACAAAATTAATTATTCTGATATATTAATATGGAATATTTCAAGGGTTTTTTTTGTTGGTTTTTTGGGCCACACCCGTTTGATGCTCAGGGGTTGCCCCTGGCTAAGCACTTAGAAATTGCCCCTGGCTTGGGGGGACCATATGGGACACTGGGGGATCGAACCGCGGTCCTTCCTTGGCTAGTGCATCCAAGGAAGACACCTTGCCTCTAGCGCCACCTCACCGGCCCCCCATTTTCTGTTTTTAATTATATTTACTTCAATAACATTTTGTTTTGAATATGGATTTCAATCTAAAAATATATATTTTACTTAGTTAACTAAAGGATGACAAATTACTTGATTCTTTTAAAAATGCAACTGTTATTTTTTTTTAGATTTCCTTCTCTTGTATGTTATTTTTGAATATGTAAATACAGCAGAGTTTTTGAATTGCATTTATGCTTGCCACTTAGCTATATTGGTCTATAGTTCCCAATAGATTTTTGTTGAAGTCTTTGGGATTTTTTATATGTATTAACATGTCTTAGATTGTTGTGATCTTACATTTTTTCTATTTATATTCCTTTAATTATTTTTGAAATAATTTGTCATTTGATACTATGTCAAATAATAGTGGACATCCTTATCTTGGAAAAAATTTTAGTTATATGCCATTCATTATGATTTTAGCTGTTGGCTAGACAAAGCCTAATTCAGCACTATAAGATGAATGAGGAAATAAAAGAGATATTGGAGTTGAGAATGAAAACATGAGCTATCAGAACATATGGAGCACACAAAAAAAGTTCTAGGAAGGAAATTCTTATCTGTACATTTTTATATTAGGAAACAAATAAAAGATCTCAAGTAAACAATCTAACTTCACATGTCAACAAACTAGTAAAATGAGTGACAAATGAAACATGAAGTCTGTAGAAAGAAAGAAATAATAAAAGTAGAGTTATAATAAGTAAATTTAAAATACAGTACAAAAGATCAATTAAACAAAGAGCTGGTTTTTTGAAAGTATCAAAATCAACAAACTCTTAGAGAGATCTATAAAGAGAAAAAGAGGAAAGCCATGCAAATAAGATCATAAATGAAAGTGAAGAAAGTATTACTATATGGATGCTATTTATTTTGTTGCATTAATTATAAAATATAGAAAATTAATATTTTCTACGCTATTACTTCCAAATGTCTGATTCTCACAAACATATATTCCCTTACTAAATTGGAAAACATTTTTAAAGCACATAAGTGGGTAATGGTAAGAGATATTGTTCATTTACATGAATATAGGTCATACAAAAAGTTTAATCTTTATGATAAAAGCACTTAAGATTTAAGTCCTAATTCTACCATTTAATAGTTCTGGGATTTAGGTTGGAGAAATTAGCATTCATTAGCTTCAACTCATCCTTGTGTGAAATTGCCTAATAAACAACTTATATTTATAGATGAAAAGGCTAAATAACATAGCATATTTTAAATTCCTGGGACATTATCTGCTTTAATCTAGTATATTAGTGTTAAATAACTGTTTTACAATTGCATTATTTCAGATTCCCATATCCACATTATATATAATTTTATTTTGTTATTAGCATTAATATTGATCCTGGAACTGCAATATGACTTCCAGGTGACTGGAAATGGATCTTACACAAAGCATATTGGAAAAAAAAGAGGAATTAATCCATCTGAGGTTCAAAGGATATTTGTCCTACCGATATTGATTTTCTTCAATCAGACAGTAGTCAAGGTCTTTGAGAAGTAATTGAATTGACATTAGGTAGGTTTGAGTTATTAATAATGTAACAGCTTTAGATACTCTTGATGACTCAATATTATGACAAAAGGAATGTCTGGAACTGAAATGCCTGGAAATAGGGTCAATAGCTATGTCTCTGAGGAGAAGGCATATACTCGTCATTTCTAAGAATTTATTTGAAAGAACAAAGCATTTTATGGTATTATCAACTATAAGAAAATGAAATGTACTTCAAATTTTTCTTTTTAATTACATACAATCTCAAAGGCTTTCAATATTGCCATTATTTTATTTTTGCCCTTATTTGGTAAACAGACATGTTAGAATTGTAAGATTTTTATGAGTAGCTCAAAGGTTAAGATCATAGATATGTTATTAATATTTATGCTCCCTGAATTCCAATATCTATATTCTGTCAATTAGCTATTTGCCTTTTATAAGGTAGTTAACTTCATTGAATTTGCTCCACAATTTTTTTCTGATCACACCCGTTGAAGCTCAGTGGTTACTCCTGGCTAAGCACTCAGAAATTGCCCCTGGCTTGGGGGGACCATATAGGACGCCGGGGGATCGAGCCGTGGTCCTTCCTTGGCTAGCGCTTGCAAGGCAGACACCTTACCTCTAGCGCCACCTCACCAGCCCCTATTCCACATATTTTTAAATTTGCATGTCAAAATTTATATTTTGGCAATAGGAAAGTCTAATTATAAATTATTAAATTACTATCGATTGATATCAGATACTGCCTCATGCAACATAACAATAAAATAATATGTAAATTTAGTGTATTTCTTTACTATTTCTATAGAGAAGAGTTCACTAAAGGTGATCTCCAGAAATCTTCCTTCTATCCAACTTCTCTGACTTCATTTTCTCTACTTTGTATTATCTTTGTCGTCATTTAGTGTATTCTAATCCCAGTTCTCCCCATCTTTCATCTTTATTTAATACTACAAAATTTCTTCATAAAGGTCTAAGTCTTATGACTTCACTTATTTCCTGAAAGTATGTTAATATCCTAATACATTTTAATATCTAAAGAGGGAAATTATCAAAGTACCTATATTTCTAGAATTTGATGCTGAGATTGAAGTTAAACTTAATAATCTAATTCATAGTAGTATATAATAAATTAAGGTATATTAAAATTTTAAAGTATATTATATATGCAAGTATATTAAAAGAGATACAAAGTAGTTATAGTTTTTGCCAACAATACTGATGCCATTAATTATCTAGTTTTTTGAACTTCAAGTGCTTCATATATACTACTGTTACTCTAGTGATGACAGAGTACTAATTTGCATGTAAATCAACAAATTAGCCAAATTACTAATAATAGATAAAACTTAGAAATTTATTATTCTCTATGATACTAACAGTTGTTTTATACACATACACACACACATATATAATATACATATACACACACACTAACATTCACATTTTGAGATGAGGAGGTAAAGAAGGAAGATTTTGTAACTTGGTCAGGTCACACAATATAAGAACAGAAGTTTTGATTTAACACGCATGATTTCAAATTTAATTATCTACTATGCTAAACTAAAACAAATATATCTATTTTCTGTGGATACCATTTATCATCAATATGCTCTAGCAATTAGTGTGGGTTTATTTTAAACCTTGCTTGTTTTCATTTTCAGTTTTTAAAAATTGGAAATTTTTATGACATAGACTTCTGATAAAAATAATCTCTTTTTTTTTTCAGAGAGTCATTTTCAATATTGTTAACTTCAGCAAAACCAAGAGTCTTTACAGAGATGGAATGGCCCCTATGGTGAAATCTACCAGCAGGCCAAAATGGTAAGTGCACACAGATGGAATAGAACCCAATTTATTTGCTTGTTATCTAGGTCTAGAATAATGGTTTCTATATGGCTATTCTATGGGATCTGATAACTATTCTTTGAAAATTTCAAAGAATAAAATTTCATATTTGGAATTACCAGTATATTTTTATGATGTAAGATTAGTCAGTTTTTCCAAAGATTTCCTGTCCTGTTTGATTTTTATAATGATATCTTTACAGACATAATTAAATTTGATTGTTTTTCCGAACTGAACATTAAGTACTCTTTAGGAATCTGTGAGAACATTCAAGACTATACTATACTGCTCTGCTTTGCTAGGTTGTGTTGTTTATAAATAGTGTTGAGTTTTTGTAGATTTTCAAGTTCTGTTTGTTACAGTAATATAATAAAAATGAGATTTGGAAATGCTGGTCTAGTAATAATGATGATGATAATGACACCATAGTGAAAGTCTATTTTTTCCAGATATTATTTTATCATTTTTAGTATTTTCTTTTTTAATCTCACATTTTTGTGAGGTAAATTTTAAATATTCCTCTATTGAAGAAATGGAGGATATTTTATCTAAAACCTTTAGCAATATAATTTTTTCTATCTCAATGGTATTCTTCAGAGAAATGAAGTAGGAATATTTTAGATGTTCTAATATATTTCTTGGTAACCAAAGAAATCCTGAGCTAAAAGAACAAAATGGATATATCATTTATGCTGAATTCAAACAATGCTACAAAGCTAAATTAATGTAGAACCATTTTTATTGTAGTAAAATCAGATATAGAACCATTAAAATTACTTTTTTGAAGGCCTAACATAAGCTTATATACATAAGCTTATATATGTATATATACATATATATATATATTACTAATTTATGACAATGAAGCCAGGAACACACAGTGAACATATAATAGCAAGTAGGCACATATAAAGCTGTTCATCATTACTAGGGAAATGAATATCAAAATCTCTTAAAAGAATTTTTATTATGCGATTCAATGGTAGAACATATGCCTCACATGTGGGAAGACCAAAGTTTGGTTCCTGACACTGAATAAAAGGAAATAAAGGAACAATAAAGGGAATCAACATTGTCAAAGAGACAAAAAACTAGCAACAGATGTTGAACAGAAGGAAAGAAACTCTCCCATTTTAGGTGTGATAATTAGTACAGCCACTATATAAAACATTAGAGTCCTCAAATAATTAAGAATAAAATATGCTAAGTATGTTTAAAAAAGGATAAAAATATATAGTCTACTATTTCACTTCTAGATATTTATCAGAAACACTTCATAAAAACATAAGTTCATAAAACATTTATTTTAGTAGCTAAGATATGGAAACAATTTAATATTTTATACATGAATGAGAAACTCTTGCCACTTAACACACCAATGACCCAACAATTATTATGCTAAGTGAAATAAGACATATGAAGAAAGACAATTTCATTTTAATTCACTAATAGGTAGAATGTAAAGAAATAAAGAAATTGAAAAACAAAACGTTTATATTTAAAATACAAGTTTATTGCTATTAGAGGGGAAAGGGGTTGAAATTTGGTGAAACAGGTAAATTAAGTCAATTGTATATAGTAAATGAAAACTAAACTTAATTTGTATTCATAGTTGAATATATAGAGATATGAGTATAATACTATACACTGAAAACCTTATAAGGCTATAATGCTAATTCAGTAAAACTTTAATTGAGTATAGGAGAGTTTAAGTGTTTTCTTAAAGCCATATTTTAATGAGGATACTGTTCTATTTTATCATTTCTCACTGTCATTCAGATGATTAATTTGCCTTTTTTCGGGGGGGGTGGCACTACCGGTGACACTCAGGGGTTACTCCTGACTAGGCGCTCAGTAATCGCTCCTGGCTTGGGGGACCATATGGGATGACAGGGATCACACTGCGGTCCGTCCTAGGTTAGTGTGTGAAAAGCAAACGCATTACCCTTGCTCCAGCCCCTAATTCATCTATTTTTTTAAACATTTAGTATACATGGGATGCAAAAGTCACGAATGAAATGTTATTCACACAAGTAGATGTTTAGTTAATCCTGTTGAAATGATTTATATGTATATATGTATATATATTAAGTACTGATGCTTCCTAAATGCTTAATAAAAGCCATCTATTATTAATAGTTATGTACAATACTGTACTAATCAAGGAATCTATTATATTAGTCTAGATTTTTATCTCTGTTCATATATCTTAATAAATACTGAGAAGAGAATCTCCAAGTACCTATATTTATAGAAAACTAACAATAAATAAATATTGAATTAAACTTTTATCTACAAATAATACTTAGCAATTTTCTATAGATGGTGGGTTAAAAAACTCATATTTGTTAAAAAAGTGTAGGCATTTGATTATAATGGAAAAATTAATAAAATAAAAATAAGTTTATTGAGCCTGCTATTTGTTGTGTTGCTTCAAGTTAATGATATTTCCATTTAGTCTCCTTTGGTAATGATATCTGGTCAGGGACAAACTTGGGCTTTGAGTTTCTAAATTCATGCAGGTAGATAAAAGCAGAGAATGTGTCTATGTTAATAAATATCTCTGTAGACACGTAGTCCAAACTTTGAAACCTAAGATGATCACTTTTGAACTACTGATGAGAACTTTACAATATGCTTTTATTTATTGTATCAGATTTTGTTTGAGGATCTTAGGTGATAATAATTACATACTATATTTGAATTATTAATAATAATAATCTGTAATAGTTCAGAAAAGGGAGAGTGATTATTCTCTATTTCTGCACTTTTAATTTTCCTTAATTATTTTATGTCCTATTTGATTTCTTCTGGACTGTTATTTGGGATTCTTTTAGTCAGTTTCCTTTTACTAGACTTTAAAATATTAATCAATCCTTGCATTTATAATATCATGCTTTAGAATGAAGTTCATGATCTTACCCAGTTATGTAAGATTTTCTATTTAAGCCATTTTAAATTCACTCTGCTTCTCTTATGACTTTAAAGTTTCGCAACTTGGTTTGTTGTTAGCAACAAAGTTGTTCAAGTTAGTAATATACAATATGTTGAAGAAAATCAAGTTGTTATGTTTAATCTTCTAATTTTTCTGTCATTATTCCTCATCCCTGAATGCAAAATTTTTACTATGAAATCTTCATAAGCCTCCATTATTTAACCACATATATTTATTTGCATATATTTATTTACTAATACTCTATTGAACTTTATAATGTGCCACATATTATTTTATATGTTGAGGATAGAGTAAAATGCCATAGAAGATATCTGCTCTCTTGGGGTCAGAAAAGTAATTCAGTGGGTAATGAATGAACTTGTTTTGCTTGCAGCCAACCCAAGTTCTGTTCCAGTCCTCCAAATGTCTCTGAGCTCATTAGGAATGCAGAACCAGGAGTAAGTCCTGAGCAGAGATCATGTGCCCCAACCCCAACAGAGTGATTTTTTTTATTCCTGAGGAAACTTACATTTTATACTTAGACTAGAAATTGATCTTTACAGGCCATAATTATGTTTGGGATAATCATTTTCTTGATCCCCTGAATCTTAGTTCTTATTGCTAGTTTATGGCCTCGTTTAATTTTTGGGTCTCCCTAATTCTTTTGGTTACAAATCAACATTGAATTTTTAAAATTTTATTTATTTATTTATTTATTTTTGGTTTTTGGATCACACCCGGCAGTGCTCAGGGGTTACTCCTGGCTCCATGCTCCTGGCAGGCACCATATGGGGCACCGGGATTCGAACCGATGACCTTTTGCATGAAAGGAAATGCCTTACCTCCTTGCTATCTCCTGGGCCCCAATACTTTGTATTTTTATACAAACCCTATCATCTCTATAACCTAATGCATATCCGTGATAGTTTGCTTTGTGTTTCCAGGCTTGTATTTTTCAACTTAGTCTAGTTATCTATAATTCGATTTTTAAGAAGAATTTAATAAAGGTTACAGTACTTCAGATACCTTCATTCAGCAGAATATTTATTGTTCTTTGACTTATAATTAATTATATAATAAACAAAATTTCTTAACTGAGATATGATTTAATACTAAGATGTTGGGGGAAAGTGTAACATGTGCACTCACAAAACATCACATTTTAAATCCCAGAGATTATAATAAAGATTAAATAAAAAATGAGAGATTTCCTCCCACTCACTTCAGTGATAGAAAAGGAAAATTTAAAATTAATACATTAAGACGATAATATTTTATTCAATATTTCCATTATATTTTCTCCAATTATATGCTGAATAGAATTTGTTGGTGCAATTTAAATATAGAATTTAAAAAGATAGAGTTTAAACTCAACAGAGAGTTTAAAAAGAGTGATTTATGAATGACAAGTTATCTATTTTTGCTAGATGTAGGATGTTTCCCTGACAAAATATAAAGACTGTGAGAACTAAATTTTGAGAGGCAAGTCCTTTTGAGTGAATCAACACTAATAATCAAAACTAGAACTCTACCCTTGATCAAACTTCTTTCCAAACTTGATAGTATGAACAGATGCTTTGTATTCTGTTTCTTGGGAGGTAGCAGAGGATGTCAGAGGTGAGGAGAGGAGAGAACTTGATATCTTTCAAAATTTTTAACTAAATGTCATAGAATTTTTGAGTTTAAAAAGACCTATGGATCATCTAGTATTAAGTAAAGATGAACAACTGATAAAGATGAAGCTCAGAGAGAAGAAATTGTTTTCCCAGAGACACATATCAAGGTGAATAGAGCTCTGTCTGGATATCTTTTAATGTAGCCTTAATCCTAAATCAAGAAGCCACATATTAACTTCAGTCCTAAAACAGAGATAGGGAGAACAACAGACCCAGCTGGGAAGCTAGGTACCACTACATTTATCTCTTTATCTCTGGACAAGTTAAGTTGTTTAATGTCACTATGCCTAGGGTTATTCCTAGTTTTGAGTGATGTTGTAAGGATTTAGTAAATTAAGTTGGAGTAAATCTCAGACTAGCATTTGGCATCACCTTTTTCCACACATCCCTGTTTGCTTAAACTTGATCATGACCAAGTTTGACTCATTTTCTAATCTCTTATCCTTTTGATTCCCCTCATCCTCTGGCTATGTTTCAGGAATACTATCCCTAAGCAGGACTGAGAACTCCATTGTATCTTTATAGTTCAAGATATACTTAAAAGTCAGACCATAAAATGACTATTTTCGTTTGAATTTGATCAAGGCATCCAGATGCTTGCTCTGATAAGAAAAATTTTATACAGACTAATTACCACAATCTATGTCACCAATCCAAGGCTATTTCTTGGATCTAAACATTTTCTGAGAAACGTACTGAAAATCTAAGTAGTTCTTACTCTGCTTTATCCCAGTTGCCTCTGAAATAAGGGCAATATATGCAACTGATTTTTATAGATATAGTCTCTCCTTTCCAAAATGACTACACTTTCCTTTATCTTTTTTCTCTTTATTATTTCCTTATTAGTTAAAAGAATAATGAATAATAAACCTTTAGCCATGTATTGCAAAACTGAAATAGCCAAATAAGAGGAATATGTTTGTGTGTGGGGGGAGGGTGTTAGGGTGTAATGTGCTAGCTAGACTGTAAGGGCCATAGGAACATTGGTCAAGGATCTTAGAAACTTGGATGAGGACAGGTGAGGTAAAGTATGCCAAAATCATAATGTTAACACTATTATAAAAATTTTATGGTCCACACCTCCAGAAGTGATCCTGACTACAAAGTTAGAGTAAGCCCAAAGTATAGTCCCCCCAAACTAAAAATATTTAATGATAATAATTTAAAAATTTTGGTAAGGAATATTAGAAGTAGTATACAAACCTCAAAGGTAGGAAATTGACTTTAAGTAGGGACTTGATGATTGAGAAAATAGTTTATTTTTCTTTTTGGTATTTGGGCCACACCCTGCGACATTCAAGTGTTATTCCTGGCTCTGCACTTAGAAATCACTCCTCGCTGCCTCAGGGGACCGTATGGGATGCAGAGGATCAAACCCAGGTCAGATCCTGGTTACCACATTCAAGTCAGACACCCTATTGCTGTGCTATCGCTAGGTCCCAGGACCTGTTTTCTGTTAACAGATAAACCTGACTGTTATTTTTTTCTAACACCAGTCTGTTTTCTCCTCTCTAAAATGTGGTTACAGTTATCCTGAGAATTAAAAAGAGATAAAATAGAGTCCTGTACTTAGGAAGAACTTTTTAAAGGCACATTTTCTATGAATCAAGTTCTAAGAGGGAATAATCTTTTGGCACTGAACTTTCAATCACTGTCTCAGGAACCAGCAACTCCTGATTGATTGACAATAAGGTGACTAAGAAACTCAAATAGGGGGGCTGGGAGGTGGCACTGGAGATAAGGTGCCTGTGCTAACCTAGGATGGACCTCGGTTCGATCCCCCGGTTCCCCATATGGTCCCCCGTGCCTGCCAGGAGCGACTTCTGAGCGAATAGCCGGAAGTAACCCCTGAGCATCACCGGGTGTGGCCCAAAAACCAAAAAAAAAAAAAAAAAGAAACTCAAATGGAATTCTTGGTGGCCATTAACACCTGTAGCCTCGGACACTTTTTTGAATTTAATCCTGTGATCTGTGGGACTCTTACTTGTCTACATTATAAATATTTTATAGCAGAATTTGCTTACTGAAATTGTTTACATACTAAAGTCCCCTTGACAGTTTGGTAATTTCCCATCAACGAACAGACTATCCTTATTAAGTAAGTGATGTCAGTTTGATGTAATCACTCATCTTGGGATTGTTAAATTTCATGCTTAATCTACCTCATAGGAAACCTTCTCTGGTTTTTTGTTGCTAAGTATTTTCTTAGCAATGAAGGGAGCAAGTCATACAGCAGATATATTAGCATTTGTATTATGTTTTTTAGAACGTTATATCAAACAGTATTCCAAGTATAATACAAAAGTAGAAAATTTTCACAAGTATTTTTATTGGAATATTAATAATATATAACCTTAATTTTGAAGCAATTACAGTCTAGTAAATGAGAAACAATTTATTTCAATATAAAAAGCAGAATTTTGGCTAATTCTTCATATACCTCTTGGTACTTAGTATATAAGCATGGTGGATGTAATTAATTATTATATAAATGAAAAACTGAATTAAAAGAGTAAATAAAATTCAAACATACCTCAGTAAAATAATGAAAAAATGTTTTTCATAGTATCTTATTGACTTCAATAGTCTTTGAGCCTACAATATTTGAACTCTGATCTTTCTCTGACCTGGGCTATTGAAATGAACATCTCTTTCATCTTTATTTTCAGGCTTAGTTCCTACTGTCATCATCATCATCATAGTATATAATGTTATCATAATCAATATGCAGATGCTAAATGGAAGAAATGGTCAATAGCTAACATAAAACTGTTTTAATAGGGCCAGAGTGATGGGATGGTGGATATGGCTGGCATTTGTCTTGCACATTGCTGACCTACATTGATCCACAGTATCCCATTTGGTTCACTAAACATTGCCAAGAGCGGTTTCCTAAACACAGAGCTACAAGGAAGTCAGTAATAAGGAAGCCAGGAGTAAGACCCAGAATAAAACAAAAGCAAACTGCTTCAATATGTTTCACCCTAATAATTAAAGACTGTGACAGTGAACTATGTCAAACTGTTCTATGAGTGGCTGCTTCAGTCTAGGGAATATAATGAACATAGGTTGTCTTTATGGGCATGCAACCCATGTAGCCACATAATGCCTTACACTAGAACATACTGTCTTTGATTTAATACTCTATTCTTGAACATTCTATTTTTTAATAGCTTTTGAGAAAACCTGTATTTTCATTTCTCACTAGATTCATGAACTATATGGCTAGTCATTTCAAATGCAAAATATAACTTCCAAGAAATAAATCAAAACAACTTAAAATAAGCTCAAATTAAAAATGGTTGTCATGGGGCCGGCGAGTTGGTGCTAGAGGTAAGGTATCTGCCTTGAAAGTGCTACTAGCCAAGGAAGGACCGCGGTTTGATCCCCCGGCGTCCCATATGGTCCCCCCAAGCCAGGGACAATTTCTGAGCACTTAGCCAGGAGTAACCCCTGAGCATTGAACAGGTGTGGCCCGAAAAACCAAAAAAAAAAAAAAAAGAATGGTTGTCATATATAAACTTTTACACCCGACAGAAGGCTTTCACATATTTATACCTGCATGAAAGCCTTAAAGTATCTGTAAAGTTATGCTCATCCTTTATCTTCTTCCTTTACAATATGCCTATTAATGCCATTTTCTCTTATCTGTGATATTGTCTTCTTTATAATCTCACTTAGTCTTGTTGTCTTAACATTTCTGGATCTCTAACATCCCATCTACACATTTCAGAACTCACATATTTAGAATTACAAGGTTATTTGTGATTAGTTTTCAGGAATACAGTAATTTCAATAACTATCCCTTCTCCAGTGTCAACTTTCCTCCAACAGTAACCCGTTTTCCCTCAACCCACATACCTGCCTATATGAGAAGCAATTGTTTTAATCTTTGACACTATAGTTTGCAGTATCGCTGCCAATAGGTTTTGTGCATGGCAGTTTACTTCTTTAAGTCTTCCCACTTTTTCCTGGTTGAATACTTTGCTCCTCCATTATTGTAGTGTTCTTTATCTAACCTATCCCCAATTTTATCGAGTAGCAGGCTTTCTACTGAAGACAAATTCTCTTGTTGTTTCTATTACCATTGGGCATTTGTTGTTTCACTATTATATTTCTACATATTGCTCATAAGATCACTGTTTCAGATTCTCTCACCTAACTAAATCATTTAACATGATACTCTTCAAATCCATCCATGTAATAGCAAATTTCATGATTCTATAGCTCATTATAGCTGAATAATATTCCAGAGCTCTTTTATATGTCTGCCAATATGTGTAGTATAAGGGAATATCTCATTATTGTTTTGATTTGCATTCCCCTAGTGACTAGTGATGTAGAACATTAATTTCATATGCCTTTTGGCATTATTCTTATATATCTTCTTTGAAGAAGTTTTTGTTTTGCTTTTTCCATATTTTATTGGGTTCTATAGCTTGTATAGTTATATAAATACTTTATCTTAGATATTAACCCTTAATAGATGAGTGATAGGTAAATATCTTGTGCTTTCAATTTAAGTTAGCCAGGGCAAAAAAAAAGTTGTAGAATTCTCAGTAATTAATGAAAATAAAACTAGTTTATAAAAGTTCAGTTTTCCCATTATGATGTTGATTTATTTTAATCTTTTAGAACAGTAATCATGGCATCAGTAATATATTTTTATTTAAAGATAAAGGAAACAAAACTTATGAAAAATTAAATGATTTTCTTGAGTTCACCAAGTTGGACTTGTTCACTGCAGTATGAAAACCCAAGTCTTTATAATGATAGTTCAGTATTTTCCAAGGGTAAGTGAAAAATAGGAGGGCAAGGTGGTCTTTGAATACCATAGCAACATAACTATTGAAAAATTAGTTGGTACTACTCCAGTAAAAACCTTTAGAAGTTGTCACGATGAATAAGGTAGCAAAAAGATGAATGGAAAGTGTTACTTATTAAGTTCATACTATAGCTAAGAAGTACATTAAATTATATTACATATATTTTCTTTATGTTATTTACCCCGTAAGTATATTTGGTATATAGAACTGTATACATCTGAAATACACAGTGTGAAATTTGGTTAGGGGTTAAAGTATATGCTTTGAATGTCCTTATACTTGTTCAATCCCTGGTACTACAAGCATTTCTGGGTACAAACTGGATGTCTCTGAACACTGTGTGTTTGGCCCTGGACAAGCATGAGCTTATTTCTCTGAAACCCCTAGCATTACTATGGTTTCCAGGTAATCCCTGGAACCAGAGGGGCTGAACAACACTGCATGTTGGGGCTTCAGTCTTCACATAGAGCTGCCATCTATCTTCTGGGGATACTCCCAGGTCTTCTATGCATCATTTGGTAGGCCCATCCTCCCTAAAAAAAGTGTATAGTGTTCTAATAAATTATCATATTCAGATTGTGTTACTTATACCAAGTAATCTAATATATTATTTCCTATATTTGTTATATTGCACATTAGATTAATTTAATTTTTAGTACTTACTGCACATTTTTACTTTTAAACAATATCATATATCTCTCTATCTCCCATACCCTTGTAACTAGTATTAGCTTTTTTATGAGCTTGATGTTTTCTATTTCATATATAAGTGATCTCATCACATACAGCACTGTCTTTCTCTGTCTGACTTTTATCCCATAGTATAATGTGCCAAGGGTATATCCATGCTGCTGTAAATGGCAGTATATTTTCCTTTATGATGACTGAACAACATTCCCATTTTGTATGTAAATATATGATATTCTTTTAAATATGTATATTCATTTAAAATTTTCTATTATACTTAGAGATGTATTCTTATTCATTTTTTAAGGTTGAAAACTTGAATCTCATAGAGGGTAAGTAACTTAACCTAAGCACAAGTTTGAAAAGTAGCATAGCCAGAATTCAAAGCAATTCTCTAATATGACAAAGCCCGAGCATGTGCTGCTAGGTAATGACGAAAGGAATTGGATGAGCAGGGAAATAACTTCATTTAGACAAGAATTATCAGCGAAAGCAAAAAGGAGCATATAAACATAACTCAGTCCTTGAGAAATTTATCATTTGGGTTTCCAAGTTCTAGTTCATTTTAGATCTATTGGAGACTGTTTCTTAAAAGTAACCAAGGTTACCTTCCTCTTAATTTGAAATAAAACCAATAAACTTTAATAATTGTGTAGGGGCTAAATATTTGTTACCTAGTTTTTCCTTAAACTTACCTAGTTGTAATATTCTCCTTGAATGTCTTTTTGAAAAGGAAGAAAAATTAGCCAAACTGTTTTAAGTTTACTCTTAGATAATTAGACAAGATTTTTTTCCCTCACCTAGATAGAAATAACTTTTTGTATAGAATTTCCAAGTGAAGTTGATTGGTTCATGAATAAGAACTCAAATGTATAGTTCAACACTATCAATGGAATATTTATGAAATCATTGACAGCAAAGTCTTATTGTTGTCTGAATGATCCTCCAAGAAAGTGATCAACATGAAATGAGTTAAACACATTTTCCAGAAATTAATGCTTTTTCAACAGTTATTGCCTCCAGCTCCATTGAGAACAATACATTTTCTATTTATTTAAGAACCCTGGATATTTCCATTGGTTGGGAGACTTTCTTTGATGTTTGTATACTTTTTGCCTAAAATGACAATATCTGCATCATTATCACACAACATGTAGTTCCTTAAATAAACTATACCATATAACATAGCTTCTACTCCCTGTCTCCATAGCTTTATAGGTAGATCTCATGAATATCATGATTTAAAGAAAACACATATCAAAATCCAAAGGTTCTAATTTTTCCCCTAAAATTAATTTGTGACAACCCTTGACAAAGTCATTGTTATCTCAATTTAACAAGGCTTTCAAAATGAAAAGGAGATTGAGTACTCGGGATTATTACATAGAAGTTATTGACAAGAATAAAACAGGAAAGTTCAGTGGAATTTATGGGATAAGATTTGTTATGTAATCTATTATGTCTGTACATTTTCTGTGGTGGAAGACCTTCCTAGGAGTGAGTGCTCAGTTCATCCGGCACCACTCCTGGATGAGATGTGGCCCTATTGAGAGATCTGAAAATTAATGCTCAGGCCAGCAATGCTGAAAGGTTTTCTGGTGCCTCAGGCATAAGCTCCAGCCCTTTGATCCTTATTCTCTGGTCCTATCCATAATTTCATGTGTCCCTTTGGACAGCAAAGGCTGAAATTTACATAGGTGTTATAAAAGGCGAAAACAGATTTTCTTCCCAATAACTTATAACAATGGAAACAGGATTTTCTAAAGTAAACAATGCAAAACTGAATGAAAGAAAGAAATAAAGTAGTCACGTTATGTCAGATGTCTGTGACAATCATTTGATGTCATGTCCAATCTCATTTTACTACTTTATGTATCATTTAACATTTTATCCTTCCAGATAGCTACATTGACTTTTTTTAAGTCAATGTTTTGATCTATGTAACCTCTCTTTCCTTCAATTTAGAGTGCCACCTAGACTCTATTATTTTGCTCTCAATTTTTAGGATGCTAGAATTTCACCCAGGTTTTTGTTCATCTCTCTTTTTAAATTTTATTTTTAATTATGAGAACAAAGATGCAAAGAAAGAGGACAGGGTAAAGTTACAGTGGAAGGACAATCACCCATAAACAGAATTCTCAGTAGTCCCATCGATGATATCCCAGCCTTGAACTTTCATCCAGAGAACATTAAGAAAAACAAAACAGAACCCATGTACAATTACTTTTCCCCCAAAATCCCCAGATTGTAGTACATACTATTTCTTAGCAGCACACAATATAATCTAAAGACATAAGACTTATGTAACTCTTTAAACATTGAAGGCAAAGTACATTTTTATATTTCCATGCACATGCATATTAGTTTAAGTTAACCTCAAAAGTTTCAGTGGGTTGTTTTTCTTAAGGATTAGAGTCAAGGGAACATAGTAAAAAACGGTGTTAGAGTGGCATTTGTTTGCATAGGCCCACCAAAATATGAGGGACATGGAAAAAAAAACCTTGGCCTAA
>PVKC010004605.1:6740-35316 GCA_004027635.1 Crocidura indochinensis
GGAGCATTTTTAGCACTCATTTTACGCGCATTCCTGTCAAATAGTGATGAATTCAGGGCCACTTAAGTTTTGCTAACTTTCATCCATAATGGGCACGTTGACATTTTTATTTGAGTCTCTTTACACCATCCCAAATAATCTCCTTCAGCCACAGAAACTGCCGGTTAATTGCCGCAAAGCAGCTGTTCCCTCTCCTCCATCGACAGCCGCTCTCAGGCTGGTTTGCTGGCCCGGGAGCTGGGGAGGCGGCAGCCAGCAACAGCAGCGTGTCTGGTGGATTGATGGGTGCCCCCTAGTTCCTGACGGGCTGTGTCTACAGTGGTATCGGGAGCAAACAAAGCCCTTCACATCTAAATATAGCATTTTCTTTGGCCTGGGGCCCTCGCTGTCTTGTTTTTCCATTCTTCCCAGCTCTAAAACAAATACAAGAGAGCCCCATGTCAACCTGACTTATTTTTACCCAGATCTGCATATTCCATGGGTCAGACTGTCCTGGAAATAGAAGTTCATGCACAAATAATCTGATGTTCTGGTTAATTGAAAGCTAACCAGAGAACAGCTTTGAAAATTCACCCCTGCTCTCAAGTCTTTGGATTTGAAGTCAAAAGAGCTGTCTTGGAATTGAAGAAGTCAGTGTCAGAGAACCCAAACATTTGGAAGGTGGAAGTTTTTTGTGGGGGGTTCCTGCAGTGTTAGCCCATCTCTTCTGCTTCACCCATTGCAGTTGGGAACAATGTTTGCTCTTGGTTATTTCCTCCTGGCGTTTTCTTCCTTGAACGTGAGTGAAGTCCAGGAACTCCTCCATGTTGGCCCTTGCACTCTAGGTGTAGAGATCTTGGATTGATTGGGCCTAATTCGGTGGTCTTGGTGTGCTTGGAAACCACCCACAGCCATCACAGACACCCCAGACTCCTTTCCTCCTCCCTCCTCTCCAAAAGCTGACCTAGGTAGATGATTGTAGATATTTGGAATCCAGTTTGATGAGATCCTGTTCATCAAGTTTTTGTTTTTGTGCACTATAAGGATAGTCCTATCAGAAAGTTGGCATAAGGAGGCAAAAGAGTGGGGGAGGGGCTGGATAAAAAATGACTAATTTAAAATGGTCTATGAACTCTTAGAGGTTTTAAAAAAATTATATGTTACAACAAGTTCACCAAAAAAAAAGTCAAAGGAAGAACAATCTCCTTCTTCAGTTCTTCAGAAATGCACAATGTATTAGTTTTTTTTTATATCTTCTGTTCCACACCAGTGCAGAGGTAGCATAATTCTGAATCTAGATATGGTTCCGGGTTAGGGTTCCAGAGCAAAGCTGCAAACCTGCTTCCTTTTCTTCTGAATCTTGGAAGAAACTCAGTCAGCCTTCTAGTCTTCCAGCAGGAAGATCTGCTGAGAACAGTGTTGTTCACTCTAACTGCACTCACTGCTCTTTGTGGTGAGCTTCCTACCCTGGTCTGAACCTCCTGATCCTTATCTCTATTGTCTTTGGATATTGTTAGCATACTCTCTCTTGTTTTTCTTGTTTTCCCACAAATGAGACTGGCAGTGGTGGGGACTTAGGGGGTGAAAGGGAAATGGGAGACATTAGTGGTGGGAAGGGTGCATTGGTGAAGGATGGTGTACATTGTATGACTGAAACCCAACAACGAACAATTTTGTAACCGCACAAAAAATTTAAAATACCTTAATAGATTAAAAAACAAAAGAACAGTGTTATTCAGTAGTGACATCCCTCGGTCCTGCTGGCCACACAGTTCACTCAGCCCCAGTGTTCCTTCTGTAGATGAAGTTGAGTGAGCTCATGTATGACTGGCCAAGGGAGGGATTACAACCAACAGGTGGTACACTGGTTTGTCCATAGACTCTTGATGAGGCTCAGGATCCACCACAAGCAAATGAAGGGAGCCCTACACATGCATTTGTTTGCCCATTTTGTTTGTTTATTTGTCTCAGTTCTGTACATTTTGCAATGGAACCTGCTTCTGAGTTGACATTAAACTTCTGTTATCATTGCGCCCTTTGTCAAGAGCCCTGAGAGTAAAGTTTATTTTCAAAAACTTCTCAAACTTGTTTCCTCTTTCTAAAAGAGCTACATACTCTGATCTAGCAAGATATGTTTTTGGTCCTCATAGTCCAGCTCTCTTGCAACCAGGGCCCTCTCTGCTCCATCTCACAAAGTTTCATGGCAGCAGCAAACATTTTTGAATTCCCATTTTCTATTGGCAATATTTCTGTAATTGAGGGGGGTGGTTGGACGGGTTTCTCTCCTGTATTTGGGGTTATGAACTGCCTCCTATCAAAAAGCCAGAGGTATAAATAAATACACAAATTAAAAAGGCACGGGCCAATCTGGTTTCTTATCAACACAGCCTTCAGTCTGAGAGATCTTTTTGTTTTCCTTCATGCTTAGCAAGATTGGCTGCCAGAACATTGTAATTGGAGCTAGAGAGGGGAAATAAAGCCAAGGGGCTGGCCTGCATGGAGGAGGCTTTTGATTTTTTTTTTTTTTTGAGAACATTGTTGTAAACTTATTTTACAGGTAAGAACTGGGAGGTACACAAAAAAAGATCCAGGTTTTGAAGTTCTCAGAGTATGTATGCTTGAGTGAAGCTGACAAACCCTAGTCAGGACTCTAGGCCACTTTTGGTATAGAATTTTGGGGACAACTTTTCCACTTCAAAAATGCATCTGCCTTTCCTCATCCCTATGGGGGACACACTTAGGTCTCCTGAGTTTAGCCAGCAACATGGTTAAGACATAAAAAATTCCCAGCACTAGGAACCTCCCTTCCCATCCCCACTTCCCACCCCCAGTATGGAGAAACAACCCGAATACACAAAATTAGAAAAACATACACAGAATGGTTGTTTAAAATGCACAGCTGTCAACATCTAGTATTTTGTGGGGGAGAAAGAATGTAGGAACACCGGGTTAACAAAATCACTGCAGATGGATGGGCTGGGGAGTGGGGGGCTTTGGGGGACGAGGCTGACATTGTCCGAAGCTCCTGGCAGGGGCTCATTTGCATCCTGGGACAAAGGGTCCCTGTTGGAGACTCTTTCTTTCCATCTTCCTCGCCAGCCATCCGCGGTGAGGATCACCGGCCTCCATCCACCCATCAGAAAGCTACAGGAATGAACACAAATCTGTTATTTTAACACAACGTGGGCACAAAGTGGTGTTTTCACGGCAAAGAAAGCCGGGAGAGTCCAAAGAATGGGGTCTTTTCTTTACAGGAGATAGTCTGGGGGAAGCGGGACTGAACTACAGGCCCTGGAGATGAATAAAGTTGTTAGAGAATGTGCAGCCTGTGGTCTGGGAGCCTCACTGGAAGTTTCTCGACTGTCAACTTGAAGCTCTTTGCATCAGAATGCATAATTGCCTCTGTTAATGGAATTTTAGTCGTCCAGATCTTCAGCACAGAATAACCCCCACACACACTTCCAACTGCCTGGGAGAGAGGATTCCCCCCTCCCCCCACCAATTTAATAAACATGATTGACAATAGAAAATGCAGATTTGATTTCATCCTGTTGAGACTTTATCTGTGAGTCCAGGAGTGTACTCTCACATTGAACTATTACTACTCATCCTGCAGTTACCTCTGCAGAATTCAGATCACCCTGCAAATTCTGAAGGTATGATATTCTTTCTGACTTAGAGAAGTGACTAGAAAGTGATATTTGAGGAATACCCCACATCTTTTACCTTCTAGGTAGCAAATATTTCTCCTAAATCTCTAGGAATTCAGGGGATATAGCTTCGAATAATATTCAGGACAAGTGGCAGGTCCTAACAAGGACTGTTCTGTTCTAGATATCTGGGGGAAGCATAACCCCAGGTTTTAAAGACTATGGGTAAGAGAATGGGACTACTTCTCCTCTACATACACACACCCACATCATAGTGTGCTCCTCAGAAGAAAGTCCACCTTTCTTTCAATACTGAAGGATCCAAGATAAGCTGCACCAAGGCCAAGAACCAGAGCACTGTCAATTCTGTGGCCGAGGCACAAGGCGCCATGAGTCTGGGGGTGGTGACTGGCCAGCCCTACCCTGGAAAATGGTTCCATGATGTCACCTAGGGACATGACTTTAGATCTTTAAATCAAGGGCTTCTTTAGCTTCTCCCTGCCACTGATTCTAATGGCCTTAATCACTGGTTTGAGGGATAAGTTAAATCATTTTCTTTTCTAGCCATCAAAGAAATCCTTGTGTTTGAGTTGAAGAAAGAAAAAATAATATAAATCTCCCAAAGACAAACTTATCTTGATTTGGTCTCCCTGAGACCCTGGTTTGTATAGGCAAAGCCTTCTAGAAGGTTCTGGGAAAGAGTCACGTGAATATCTTCCTTTTGAGCTTATAAAAAATTATCAAGGAGGTAAGGGAGGATCCTGAGTGTCTCGGTCCCAACACCTGCATGTAACCTGTGTCTGTTGTGCCAAGAGTGTTCTTCCAGCATAGATCATTGTCAGTGCAGACCAGATGAGATCACTGGGGTGAAGGAGCTTTGTGAACTCAAAAGCACTCAGACAAATGCCTGTTGTATGTCTGTTGTATTCCTTGGCCTTTCCCACCAGGGAGACGAGTACAATTGTTCTTTGGCCTGGATTTTCAATGGTTTTAATATTCATTGAGAATCTTCTACCAAGTCTACCCTTTAGAAGCATGTATAGAATCACATTCCTGGTAGTCTCCTCCTCATGTGTGAAAGAGCCTTCAATGCCTCTATCCTGCAAAGATGACTGCCTCTCCTCTGGTCTTCTCTAGCCGCTTTCTGCTCTGCTACACGGGGTGCTATTCTGCGTTTCCTCAGATATTTCTACTCTATTTTCACCTGAAAGTTAAAGAATAGCTGGGAAAACTCCATCCAATCAGGTCTCCTTTCCAAGAGCACTTCCTCAGAAATGGTCTTGTCTATACTCTAAAGTGTCCCTTTTTCCACTCAGATATATTTATCCTCCTACTTCTATTTCATAACCATTATCTTCATTTCAAATCTTTGAAGGGATATTTATTGCTGGCCTTCTCTATAGAACACATACTCAGGGCTGCAGCAAGCACGTCAGGGAAGGTGCTTGTCTTGCATGCTGCCGACCATTTTCAATTCACAGTACCATATCTGGTCACCTAAATTCCACTAGGAGTATTTCCTAGAGTTGGTAGTAAGTCCTAAAGACTACTGGGGATGTCCCCAAAACCTAAAATTCAATAAAATATAACTAGAATGCAAGCTCTGTGGGATTTCTTATTTTTCCTGTCAACTTGCCAATGGTACCTGGCACATAGTAGGTTCTCAGTAAATATTACAAAATGACACCAAAGCCCTGGGGTTGCCTAAGAGGGTAGCAGCAATCCTAGGACTTAGCTTCCTGCCTTTTATCTGATGGGATTTGGTTTAGAAGCGAAGCAAAACTAATGAATAACCCGACGTTGACAGGTTTACTTTGTGACTTTGAATAAATGAGACACTCATTTTCTTTCTCAGAAGAAAACTTGCCCAAGATAAAAGATCTGGTTTCTCGGGTCTCCTCTGAGCCAGTTTCAGTGTGAGACATTTGAAGAGCATGGTCTGAAGAACCAGGTCAGAGGTGTTCAGAGGATGCCCACAGGGAGGGCTGCCTAGTGTGTCTAGTGACTCCTTGATAGCCACATTGGGGTTAACCCTTCTTGCTCTCTGGGGATCCAATGAGTGTGACCCCATCAAATGGGTCCTCATAACCACCTCATTAATTATAGAGCAACTGTCCCACCTGAGCTGAGCCAAGTGTGCACCTCCAGGTCCCTGTCCTGGGAGATGAGGGAGACTCTAGCCAGGCAGGGTCTTTTCCTGCCGATATTCCACCTAGATCTCTAGAGAGAAGCTGTATCCTCTCTGGTCAAAACACAGTAAGGATATGAAGCCAGGATCAGCCATTAGTAGAAGTCCTTACGTCATGACAACATTCCTACTGTTGGGAAGGAGATGTAGAGACAAGAGGTGTGATGGGAAAATTGAGATCAATAGAGTAGACCTAGGCTCTATCTCAACCAGTACTCCCACGTTCCCCACAGTCTTGAACTCTGCGATTCCTTTTCTGTCTAAGCTAGCTAAAGCTGGCCCAAGAAGTGTATTTTTATTTAAGCTAGCTCTCTAATTATTACAAATAAATGCATTCAGTCTAAAATTCTAATCACTTCAGAAGATTAGAAAATGAAGTGGGCTTCCTCCTTCCTCTGCATTCCCCCACACCCACCACCCCAGTTTCATTCCCTAGAGGTAACTGGCAACCACTTGTTAAACTGATTATCCTTCTTACTGTCATCTGACCAAATTCTGGCAAGCATTTTGAAAAGCAGCAGAAAATCCTTTGTAATTTTGATTTATCTGATTGTAATATATATTACTCTTGTAGATTTTCAAACAATGGGTTATTCAACCATTTATTTCAGTCAGCTTTGTCTGCATTAGTAAATGTTTTGACATTAGCCATTTATTTCAGAGATGAATGATTCATTTGGGTATTTCTCAACAACATAAAATAATGCTCTGAGTGAGGGCCTGGCTGACTTTTTGGCAGGAACTGAGTTATGCCTTTTCACATTCTTAGAGCCATCATTGTACTTCACGCAGAGGAGGCGCATAGTGTCTGTTGGAATGGATGAAGAATTGGGTGAAAAGAAGCCAGGACAGTAGGGCAAAGAATAAACTTTTCTTCTGTGCTTTCAAAGTACAGTAGACTTGGCAGGCTTGATCTCTTTCAGCTGTGGCTGATACCAGAACCAGCTCTAGTTTTCATCTCTTTTCCAGCAATTTCTTGAGCTTTTTTACTTCATATTGTGGCCACTCCATGTTTCTCCCAACAAATTCATTTTGCTTATGTTGGCCAGTGTAGCTTTTTGTTGCTTGCGATCCAAGAACCCTCGCTGGCAGAGAAACGAGTACTTTGGAATGTAGGGCGAGTGGCCTGGGCAGGAAGGTACAGATATCACACATGTGGAGAATGAAGACTCATAACCCATTCATTGCTTTCCTTCAGGCCACATTGCTAAGGAGTGGCCTCACAGGAATCAACCCAGGTCTGTCAAGTTACAGAAGTTTGGCCCCTATGTGCCAAGACTCTGTGATCATTGTGTGCCAAGACTGACAGAGGGGCATATTATTTCTGGAGGCTAGAGGAAGCAGGACTGAACTTGCAACCTGAGTATCACCAAGAGCAAGGCCTGCATCTGTCTTGGTGAACACAAGCCCAAGAGTCTTCTCTTGAAGAATTTTATAGGCTTTTGTTAGTACCATGTCTTGTTTTAGGTACTTAGAAAACAGTATTTCATGAAATCAAACATAAAAGAAGTGAAACATAGTTCTACGGTTCATCTTTCTTATCTCTGAAATGTTCTCTATGGAAGCCATTCTCTGTGTTCCTTCAATCTATGGTTAAAAAAGAAGAGAGAGGAACCTCCTTACTTAGGTTAGTTGTAATCATTTGCACACTTCATGCATGATTCTTTCTCTTACACAGTACTGCAAACTGACTAGCACTGGCACATACATAGCACATAAGTAAAGACTCGCAAGGGTCAGGTGTCTTGCACTTGAATCGGATCTCAGGCACTGTCATATGACTAATTTACCTTACAGGTGATAAATTATTATCTCTGTGTCCCACAGTTTGCACCAGTAAAATGTGTATTATAATAATAAGATTTCATAGCTTTTGAAATGTCCACAAGGAAGCAAATTTTAACATGCAACACGTAGAGATTGGCACATAGCAAGTGCTCAGTTAACTATTAATTACCTTCCTCTTTTAGTATTCTGACTTTCAAAATTTTAAATTAAATTTTAAGGTATTTGAGTCTGAGTAGACAAAATGTCTTAAGTTTAACAGGAGCTCAACGTGTGTGATTAAGGCATAGGTCTTAAAGTAACAAATGACTGGTAGCAACAAGAGTATAAATAGAATCCTGCTTCATGGTTATTCTAATTAGTCTTTCCTCTTTGACATGATTCTGTGTTTAGCTGCATAAAATTAAGCAATACTCACCCAGTTTGAGAAAGGGCCATTTAGAAAGATCAGACCCAATGATCTTAAAGCTATGATATATGGTTCAATGGAAATATAAGTAGGTCAAATATCTCAAAAAGAATTAGCTGAAATTATGCAAACTATTATATTGGATATTACTGTTTGAACATTTTGTATAAACTGCAGTAATACACATTTATCTTTATAGGATGAATCAAGACTTAAAGCTAATTCTAGAGAATTAAGAATTGTATTTTCTAGGAATTAACTACCCCAATTTGATTGCAGCTGTAAAAATTTTATTAGGCAATACATCTGACCTCAAATTGGAAATTTGTGTCACAACCAGTTTAGGAAATAATTATTGCTGTGTTGTTAATTTTATATTTGCCTAATAAAACACAGCAGGAGCAACAGGGCTAGAGGAAGGCAACAAAAGAAAACCTTTGGATATGCTTTTAACAAGTGTTGGGAAACCAGCTGGCACACCTACCAGAAATGTGTATGTCCGAGGAATGTGAGATACCAGCTGACATAGTGGGATTAAGAGGTCATGGCTGTCAAGCTGTTGGTGCTGTTGGTATCAATCTCACCAACCAATGAGAAGTATTGCTGTGCACAAACTTTCAACTGTTAGCTTTGGTTAAATTTAATCTCTACCCCTCAAATACACACACACAAACACACACACACACACACACACACACAGCCTCACGGCTCAGGTACCTCTGTTCACATGCCTGCTTACACTGACACTTGGATATCCTGTATTCCGATTTGTCCAGTTTGCAGTGGCCATCCCAGCAGAGAAAAATCTAACTTCCCTGAAAGCCAAAGGCCTGTGTCTTTATGATTGCTGTCTCTGTGGCTGCTTTTCAAACTAAAAGAGGGTTTGTAACTTTATGTATGAATAGCACTCTTCCTTATTAGCCTTACTAATCTAAAACTAGAATAGTTTTAGTCATTCCTAGTATCTTCTGTTATAATCTAATTGTATTTCAAACACTCACCTGGTGACTATAAAGATTCTGGAGCTACTTGCAATAGGAGTTTGCAATTGGTTGTTGGGGAGAGACACTGTTTTCTGTAGGTAGGGTGTAGGTAGGGAAAGAACTCACCTTTTGAAGGGGTTTTCAATCACATAGATTCACAAGTATGAATGTTGGATCCTCAGTAATCTTCCCCTAACTCTTCACTCTTCTTCTTTTTTCCAAGATATATATATATTATTTTAACAGACATTTATTAGACCAAACTTTTCTTTTTTTTTTGTTTTTGTTTTTGTTTTTGTTTTTTGTTTTTGGGTCACACCTGGCAGCGCTCAGGGGTTACTCCTGGCTCCATGCTCAGAAATTGCTCCTGGCAGGCACGGGGGACCATATGGGGCACCGGGATTCAAACCGATGACCTTTTGCATGAAAGGCAAATGCCTTACCTCCATGCTATCTCCCGGGCCCCAGACCAAACTTTTCTAATTGCACTAACAGACCACCTCATTGTGTGGATCAGCTGGACTTAACACCTTATAAACACTTCTTCATTTTTTATTGAAGAGTACAAAGAACTTGGATTTAGATATTGGAAACCAGGAGCAGCCAGCTAGAGACTGCTGTTATCAAACTATACTCTGTTGTATTAGTATTATTATCATTGTATTTGGCTTTGGGACCACCCCAGGCAGTGCTCTGGACTTACTCCCACTCTGTTCTCAGGGCTCACTTCTAGTGGTGCTTGAAGGACCTTATATAGAACTAGGGATCAGCTAGAAACAAGGCAAGAATCTCTTAACCCTTATACTATCTCTCCAGCCCTGTACTGTCTTTTATGTGTGGTTGTACATAACTTTGGGTACATTAAGGCATCATTTTATTGATGAGAAGGGGGATAATGTCCATTTTTAAATCATTTGAACATAAGTAACTTAATAGATTTTAAAAATGTATGAGATAATTGATGAGTAGTTTTGGGACAAGACCAAGTTGAGGTCAAATGAGGCAGGGATGGCATGTGCAGAGATTTTAGCTGGTAGGCCTTGGTGCAGAGAGAGCCAGGGAGCACCTTTCTTTTCTTTTGAAGACAAAAACTTTGAGATTGCCTAGAGAAAGAATTTTCAGAGGGAAAAGGTCAACATTTGAGAGTAGAAATGAATGAAAAGAGACATTTATGACAGAAAGATTCTCCAAGTAAAGGTCTGAAGTGAGGACATTATTATACAGACTCACAACCAGCAAATATTTATCTAGCTTGGCAATTGTGTGTTTAGCTCACTGTAAGTAGACTCTTGGTGTCTTGGTTTTATTGAATAAAACATGGGGTTCAGTATTAATAAATAAGTCAGGAAATGTGAGGGGTGGTAGGGGTCAAACTATTAAGTTTTAAGTTCCAAGTCAAAGAATATATAGGCAAGAGTGAGTTGATTTTTAGAATCTGAATCTTGCAATGGCAAGGTACAGAAGTTTCAACTTCTTAAAATTAAGAGAAGGGAAGTCAGGGGATAATTCAAGTCATAGAACACGTAACTATTTTGTGTCAAGGTCCTGAGTTCAATCCCTGGCTCCCATGAGTATCCAGCAAAACAGGGCATGCCTTAGTGACCCTGTCCAATCCTCTTTCCAAGAGTCAGTGGAATGGTCTCTAATTTTTTTTTTAAAAATTAAGTAAAAGTGCCTATGGCCTAGGCTTTATGGAATTTGAGTATGTAATATATATTGATTCTTTCATAGTGTGAAGAAGGCCACAGTAAGAGGATTATGGAAATAAGAGAACACATAACTTATGGTAGGTTAGGAAGGCATGGAGGAAGTGTCCCTGAGATATAAGAGAAGGCAGTTACTGACTACACAAAGGAAAATAGGGTAAAGATGATCCAAGAAGAGAGTTATGGTGACCCAAAAAGCACAAAAACAAAACAAAACAAAAAAAATAAACAGCAGTAGGAGGGGATGACTGTCAAGTAACAGCCAATCTGCTTCCTCAAGGATGTGATAGCTGTAAAGAATTTGAGTACAAAGCACAGAAAGTTACTTGGGCTAATGCAAATGAAAAGGGAGGCTTTGCACTATTTGCAATAGCCATAATCTAGAAACAACCCAGCTGCCCAACAAAAGATGAGTGGCTAAAGAAACTGTGGTATATCTATTCAATACTATGGAATACATAGGAATACTATACTGCTGTTAGAAAAAAAATGAAGTCACAGAATTTTCTTAAAGATGGATGGATTTGGAGACTATCATGTTGAGTGAAATAAGTCAAAGGGAGAGAAACAGAATAATCTCACTCATCTGTGAGATTTAAGAAAAATAAAAGACAGTATAATAATAACACCCAGGGGACATAAAGATGAAAGTTGGAAGGACCAGTCCATGATAATAAGCTTATCACAAAGAGTGGTAAGTGCAGTCAGGGATAAAGAAGCAGTAGGGAATTAGGGGACAATGGTGGCAGGGAAATTGCACTGCTGAAGGGGGTGTGAATTTTATGGCTAAAATCTATTTACATGTAACCATGGTGCTTAAATAAAGATATTAATAAAATAAAAGGAAGAACATGGAGGCTTTGGGGTCAGAGCAATAGTATGATGGACAGTGCCTGCCTGGCACATGACCAACTTGGGTTTGATTTCTGGCACCACTTAAGTCTCACCAGGAATGAGCACAGAACCAGGAGTTAAGCATCAGTAGGTGCCCCTCTGCCCCCCCCCACCAAAAAAAAACAAGTTTAAAAAGGAAAGAAGCAAAATGAAATGAGCTTTATGCAAAGATCATTTGGCATCCAAGAGTGGATAGTTGGCATTGGGAGGTCTTGTTGACCACAGGACCAGATAGTCAATAGTCTCCATGTATACTCCATGAGATATCTCATTCCTTATTTGCTTTTTCTTCTTACTCTCTCCCTTGCACTCTTTCCCTCTCCTTTACTCTTACTCTCACTTCTCTTCATTTTTCTTCTCTCCCTTGACTGCCATCTGGCTCAATATGGCCACAGTCCACAAAATAAGGCACCCATCTGCACAACCTCATTTATTCAGCCTCTAAATCCATTTTTTCTGAGAGGATGCAGATCAATCAACTTACCTCATTTTAGGCACTGATTTTGGCACAGACTGTATCATAGAATTGTCTAGCTATCTAATACCTATGAGTTAGAATTTCTGGTCTCATCAATATGGCTGGGAAGGAGGAGGCTCAGTTCCAGACTCATGACCCTGGGACATTAAGATCCATTTGTGTGTTAATGCTCCAAAGTTTCCACAATGTCACAGGCAGGTAAATTGCAGGTAAATCCTGGGATAAATTGCTTGGTATTTTGTGTGAAGAATCAGCTCTCAAACAGCCAATATGGTGTCTTAGAAATACCCATTACTCATCCAATATAAGCATAATGATCCAAGAGCTACTTGCTTGATTGACATTCTTGACAAGATCCACTCATTCTGGACCTACATTGTTAATTTCATTTGGAACAGCAAAGAAATAAATAATTCAATTAGGCATTTCCCTCTGATGTACCTACAGAGAAAACTAAGTGATAGGAATCTTTCCATCAAGTTGTCGGTTTTATCTTAGGTGCTCAGGGACAGAAAATGGAGACAAATAACAATTGGTTATAGAGAAAAAGTGTAAAGTGCCAGCCTCCAGTCAGAATGTTAATTCTTAGAATTTTGTGTTTATCTTGATGGTTGATGCTTCCTTCATTTTACTCAGAGTTTCAGTTTTTCTCTGATGAAAAAAACATACTAATAGGCGAAGAAAAAATACCTTCTCTCATATTAAAATTTATTTCCCAGGAGAGAAAATAAATTTACATAGAATAAAAGAGAGAACTGAGAGACACTAGTTTTTTGAACAACCATGTTGTTGTTTTTCTTGCAAAGAATGTGCTTTCAGGCAAATACATTTGTGTGCCTCTTGAGGTATGTGACGCCGGCTGCTGTAAGACAATAGTAATTTAAAAATTAAACAATTAAAAAAGGAAAATGTTTGTCATCAATTTTAATGTTATGTTATGTGAATTAATATTTCTTCTTATAATGCAATATTCTGCAATTTATCATGCAGGTGCCATGCCTGCTTCCGCATTGTAGGTAATTAGTTTACATTACTCTACAGAAATGAATTGTCGCGGGTGATCTCAAGTGTCTGCTAACAAATCACTTCTGTTGAGGGGTTCATTGAGATTCTATGCAGGCCTTCACTATAGCAATATATGGCATTGTCCTTAAATGTCAAACATCAAGTTAATTCTAAAACAAAAACAAAATTTGGATTTTTATTTCCCTAGTCAAAGAAGGCTAGACATCTATTCTGATCATGTTTTTGCCCCATATAGTTTCACTTTTCACTACCAATTTGTCTTCTGCACACCTCCCCTTCTACCCCTTCAATCCTTTCCCCCCACCCACTCCAAAATTGGGTACTAACCAAACCAGGCAGTGCAGGGAAGGCAGGCTTAGAATGTCTCTAGGTTATTAATGAGACAAAATTACTCATGAGTCTTTGTGAATTATCTCCTCTGAAACTTGACCTCATCATAAAATGCTCATGAAAAAAAATTGATCAAGGTCAAGTTCAGAATTTGGCATTTGCTCTCACATGTGTGAGAGCCATATAATGGGTCAGTTTCATTGCAACACAGATTGTCTGATCACATCTGGAGAGTGAAAACTGTGGAGTTGATCTGGACTGTGCAGTATTAGACAGGATGTGGAGAGTGCAGTTAGATTTCCAAGGAGGGACAGAGAAAACTGACTAAGACTGTCTCAACAAAAGGTTCTTTTCTGGTAAATTGTAGAGGGAATGTGATACTTTCTAAAAATGTTATGCTATCATCTAGAGAGCTTTAAGAGCATGAAAGAACACTAGAAAGTCTCCTCGTGAAAGACATCACCCTTACCTGCCAAGATTTCCAGACTGAAGTTTCCACTAGAGTTGAACAGGGCACCAAGCATATACATATTGTCACTTACAGGACTCACATATATAAGTTCTTGGATAGAAGTACCAGGAATTATTCATCTAACCTGTGCATTTGAGACTTACAGTTGAACTAGAGTGCAATAAAACCTGAGTATAGGACAAGACAAGATGAAATAGAAGGGTATAAATATTGATTATTGGTCAGTTTAATGCTTCTCACTCTGGTGGCACTCAAGTGCCTTGCAATGGCAAATGGGTATCCCATTAATGAATAAATTAATGCAAAAAGTAACTCATTTCAATCTCTCCATCTCAACTTTTTTCATAATGACAAGTAATATCTAAGTTTGTAACAAATGTGCCTTTAAAACTTGATTAATTCTTGCCATCTTCCCTTTCAGAAAAGGAAGATAGGTTTCTGGCACATTCTGAGGCATAATCTTAACTAGAATTTAAAAACACTATTTTGGTAAATCCTTACTACCATTCATTTATGCCAAAGTTTTCACTTTATAATTATGTACAAAATTTCTTTTAAAACAGTTTAAGTAAAAATTGTAAATCTATCTAAAGACATATGTTAAGTAGTTAAGTAATGGTAGGTAGTTTAAGCAAAAACCATGAAAGTTAAATATGAATTACGAAAAGTTCAGAACTATGGGAATTCAGCATGAAATCCAAGTAGCTTATGACTCTCAGGTCAGAGAAAGTGCCCTGATGGGTAAGGTGACAGGCAACAAAATGGAGTTGAAAAATCTGGTCTGGGAGAGAAGGGAGAATTCACTAAAGATTCATTCATAGTGAGGATTCACTGTAGCACCCACAGTGCAGTTGTATCTAATGTCAAGTAAGGGCAGAAATCTCAGCTAATATTCAGGAGCACTTAAAATGAATCACTTAGATGCCCTGACACTAATAGTTATACCCAAACAGCAGTCCCATCTTCACTGACAAAAACAAGGTCTAAATATCTACATCCCTTTGCAGCTAGAGATGATAGTCAGGAGCCCACTTCTTCCCCACACTCTATGACAAGACATGAAATGCATCTAATGGGCAATTGGTGCCACAAGACAGAGTATATTGATTGGGCAATTGAAGTCAGTTGTTTATCAGGAAAGTGGAGCCATATGATTGGCACTGTCGACTGTGCCATATGATCTTCAAGTAAAAGTGTTGTAGATTTTAGGGCAGAGAGGCGAGTGTTATGGCAATAGTTGGAAATTATTACTCTGGACAAAAATTGGGTGCTGGAAGGAGATAAAGTGATATGTATGATGCCTTTTCAGCAATCGTGTTGCAAATAATGTTGTTTAGAGAGGAAAGGAGGCAGAGTGAGTGAGCATGTACATGCAAGAGACACAGAGGGGGGTGGTATCTGCCATAGAGACAGGCAGGAGGGAGAGCAGAAGAAGAGTGGGAAGCAAACAGGGGACATTGGTGTTGGGAAATGTGCACTAGTCAAGAGATGGGTGTTGGATATTGTATGAATAAAACTCAATCATGAACTTTGTAACTGCATCTCATATTGATTCAATGAAAAATGTTTTTAAATATTTTGTACAGGAAGTCACAGATGCCACTCCAAATATATAAGCTTTCAAGACACGGGCAGAGGTCCCGGAGAGATAGCACAGCAGAGTTTGCCTTGCAAGCAGCCATTCTAGGACCAAAGGTGGTTGGTTCGAATCCCGGAGTCCCAAATGGTCCCCCATGCCTGCCAGGAACTATTTCTGAGCAGATAGCCAGGAGTAACCCCTGAGCATCGCCAGGTGTGGCCCAAAAACAAAACAAAACAAAACAAAACAAAAAAAATGACATTGTCAGAGAGGCCAACAAAATGCTTTTTGGGGGGGCTTACTCATAACTCAGATCATAGACTGAACCCACTTCCATTTTCTTTTAATAACACAGTGCCTGTATATTCCCCAGGATCCTAGACCAGTTTCAAGAGCATATTCATGTTGATCAAGAGTCAGGAAATATGTACATGTTAGAGATAACTGTGGTTTGGTATCAGGGAGAGTTCAGAGTAATTTAACTGACATATAATTAAAACATTGCTATTAGGGTGTTGTTTTCTTAAAAGAATGAGTTATTTATTAAAAATATTCTTCATATTTTCCTGCACATATTGAAGGATATGAAAATACCCAAAGTAGACCTCCTGGATTTGAGTGTGAGATGAGGACTTGGGATAAATGACTTTGAAATAATTTTTCTACAAAGCATTAGAGAACAGAAGAAGACAGGAAGTGGTTCATTCTCACTGAACACAATGAACAAGTTTGGTGCTGTGAGCCAGCCAAGGAAAAAAATCCTTGGTGACTAGAAGTGAAAGATTTATCAGAAGTAAAGATGGCTATCAGGAAGTCATTTGTACAGGTGTAATTCAAATCTCTAATCATTCCTTCCCTTCTATTACACTTACCTTTCAACAAAGTCTACTTTGCTATACACAGAAAGAAGTGTATGAGTGTATTGGGTATAAAATTGAGAATCATAGCAAGGCTACATGATGTCTGAGTTCTGGAAATACAGAGTATGCAAGGCAGTGCACTGTAGAAATAGTTGCTCAGAGCCAGATATCATGCCCCAAGAAGCCATTCTCTAGAACTAGAGGCTACGCCAGTACTTATGATAGAGGGGGAAGATTACCCAATCTTTCTATGCTTCTAGACTAGAGAGAATTGGAAGTGATCAAGAAGTTCAAGTTTCATACCTACCTTCCTCTTTATTATGAAATAAGAGGAATAAGTTGGAATAGACATATCCAACTCACCAAGCCTGAGCCTCACTTGACAATCAGACTCTGGAAATGACCATCCCCAACTGTTTCCCTAATGAATATATGCTGATGACTTTTGTGTTTGTAGACTTATTAGTCTCCTTGCGCAGATCAGTGGAACCACTACTAGAGCCTCTAAGCAGTTCTTGGGATTCTCGCAGCAGGATGCATATCCATTTCAGACCTAGAGCTACATTCCTTTTATTCCACATGTAGAAAAATCCAAGATCATGTTGTTGGAATCATCCTCCTATCTCCATACTTCCAGCTACATTTCAGACCTAGAGCTACATTCTTTTTATTCCACACGTAGAAAAATCCAAGATCATGGTGTTGGAATCATCCTCCTATCTCCATACTACCAGCCACTCTTCTGTCTGTTGAATTTTCCCTATCTCTTGGAACAATTCCACTTTTTCAGCTTTCAAGAACCATAGTCTCACCCATTAATAGGGTCTACAAAGTCTGGCATATGTTCCTCCATGAAGGAAAGACAGACACCATCTTTAAGCCTATGGCTGATTCTCCAGAACCAAGGCTGTGCCCCCAATCTCCTCCACCTTGGCTCACCACATCTCTTCCTCTATTAAGCTAATTAAGAGTGAAGCCTCTCTGGTTTGGTTTTGTGGAATGTACATTGGCCCAGTTTTTAGGGTTTGGAAAAGAGCATTCAAAGTTCTATCTTGAGCATCTCAGTGAGCCTTTGGGAGAATCTGGATATAAAGTGGAGAAAAAAATTTTATTTCCATCTTTCCTCTTGTTGGCTACAAATTACTTTACATCCCACTCCCAAAAATCCAACAAAAATGTGGACATTGTTTGTCCTAAGAAAAATTTAAATAGAGGTTTTCTCTGCCTAGATGCCTCTCTCTTCATGGCTCATGGCTCACCCCCTTTTTTGGCTTAAATGTCACTTGGTCAAGGATACCTACCAGGCCCTTGTGCTCAGTAATTCCATCATACACATGATTGCTTCACTTTTCTTTCTAGCATATCACCAAAAAACATTTTATGGTTGTAGTATGTTGATTATATTTGGTCTTTTGCCACTCCACTAAAATATCTCCTCTGAGAGTAGGGATGTTAAACTGCTTTGGTCACCATCACCCCAATAACTGTTACTGAAAGACTTGTGTCTCCTGACTAAGAAAGCAGTCTTCTAGTAGGACAGAGGAGACATTGACTTTAGGATGGAAGCAAAGAGGCATCCTTGGGTCCTTAAAAATATATTGAGTAACCAGAGAAATGGTGTAGAACAAAGGTTGGTACACAGGACTTGATTCCCTGCCATTCAGAATAGCACTATCACTGGTAATCACACCTGTCATGAGCTTAGCCTTTGCATGCCCCCTTTCCCATGCTTGGAATGACTGATATTCTAGTTCTGGGTGAGGCTTCACTTCCTTCTGAAATAGTATGAGCTCAGATCCAACATCCCCCCTCAGAGTTGCAAGGAATTCTGGGAGAAATTGGCATGTAAGGATTTGCTGGGAGACACCCTGAATAGTGCTGCTGTGGGAAAGCAACCTCTCTGCCCGCCCTTTGCATCCTCCACCCAGCTCCATGTGCAGGGTGGGATGTGGGAGCTGTCCCACTGCAGGATGCACCAGTTGGAAAGTGTTTCTCTCAATCCAGCTTCTCACAGCCTAATCTTTCTGCCTCACATGTGTAATGAGTACGAAGGTGAATCCAAAAAGGGCTCAATTCATTCTCATTTCCTCCTCCCTTTGATCTCTTCATTTCCTATTTCACTTCCTCTGACAATTTCCTTCTTCCATGCCCAGAACAAACAACTCTCACTGGAGTTCTTGGCCATTTGCAGGCATTTCCCCAGATGCTGACTGGGGAAATCCTCCTCCTATGGCGGTGTTCACCCTGGCACTGGACCGGTAACATAAATCTTTGTCATGGGCTGCATAGATGTAGACTTGGAGATGCCCTCCACTTTATGCCCTGTGGGTCCTCAATCCTGGAAATTGGAGTGCAATCAAGAATACCAGTCTCTGAAGCCTTTGGGCTTCTCCCAAAGGAAAAGACAATAACACAATTGGTAACAGTGCCACTGGCTCTTCACCATCAGCAAAGGTAGATTTCCACTCAGCAGCTTCACAGATGCTGAAACCAGGATTCCAGTACTTTGTGTTTTTCTTTCCTAACTGGGCTCAGAGGTGACCACCAAATATTCCATTTCAGAAAAAAAAAATAGCTCAAGGTGCACTATGTTCTAGCAACTACTGTTTCTCTGTTGATTTCTAAATCACAACTTGAAATGGTTTCCAAATGAATAAAACTGGAATAAACACACGCTCTGTGTGAGTAGTTTTCAACATCCATTTTAAAAGTATGCTTCAGCCTCCCAGAATATTTAATAGGCTTATCTGATGACTGAATGTGAATCCATTCATCTCAGTCAAGTTGGGTTATTAAGATACTCATGCTAAGTGATCTGTCCTGTGTTTACTCTGTGCAGAGAAAATGGTTTCTGATTTTTTTTTTTTTAAATCAGAGCTGTTCTTTGTTAGGAAAAATGGGAGTCAGGACCCTAACCTACCCCCCAGTTTCTATGCCAACTTTATCACAGGCAAACTACTTAGATTTTATTGAACTCTGTTCTTGTCTGAGAAATTATGAGGTTGCCTAAATGATCTCTCCAATGTCCCGCAGCCCTTAAAATGCCGTTGTTGAGAAGAGATTATGGTAGGAGCATGAACTTTGGCCAGTTCAAAACATTGCCTCTGTGCTCAGCTTTCTCATCAGAAAATGGAGATCATAGTAAAAAGTCAAAGCAAAGACACCAAAGCAAATTGAGGTTCCTTGCGAGTGCTTACTAACTATTGGCTTCCATCATCTATGGAGTACTTGGATACATGGATCTCAATTTTATTGTTCCAATATTATTACACTTTAGATACATTATTGACATTAATCCTCCACCCCTCAGTCTTGCAAGGTAGATAGAATTAACATTGATTTTCAAGTAACAAATGGAAATTTATTACAGGACTGGAGCGATAGTACATTGGGTAGGGTGCTTGCCCTATGTGTAACTAAACTTGGTAGATAGATTGAATTCTATCTGATCCTCAGCATCCCATCTGGTTCCTGCCAGAGGCAGAGTCAGGAGTAAGCCCTGGGCATAGCTGGGCATAGCCCATAAACACAAACAAAAACAACAATAATAAAAAGGAAACTTAAGAATTTTTCTAAAGTGGCACAAGAAATGTCAGAATTTGAGGTAGATGGAAGCTGAGTCTCTGTCCCTCTTTTGTTCTCCTCCAGGTCCCATTCACTCACCACTTCTGGTGAATTTTTTGCCATTAGCAGGCATCATAGCTTTAAGAACTTGGTCTCTCACCAGTTGCCTCTTCCCTCTGGGAAAATATAAAGTGGTGGGTCAGCTCCTGACCATACTAACTTCTCTAGAACTTAGAACTAAAATCTCATGTGTAATATTTTATACCTATTTTCTTCCCTCCCCCTTTGACAAAGTTAGTCACCCAAGAGCCACTTTCATCTGTAATATTTATTTTCTTTAATATGGAGAGCCTTGGACTCAAGAATATCACCTATTTACTGTCCAGGCCATGACTGCATGGAGAAATGTGGAATGCCACAGTCCTGCCTATGTTAGATATATTTCTCAGTGTGAGTTTTACTGACATTTTGAACCAAATGATTCTGTGTTTTAAGGGCCCATCATTATCCTCTTATAGCTATTTAAGCAGCACCTCTATTTTCTACCTAATCAGCAGCAGTCCTTGCCTCATCAAGTCTTCAGACGTTGTCAAATATTCAATGGGAAGTAACGTCACCTTTGTAGGCTAGTAGGCTGGCAAAGGGTGAAAAGCTTGAGACTGAGTATTTTCTGAATTGAGGCCATTTTCATATGACTCTGACAGTTATTTGGTTTCTAATAAGCAAATATTTTAACTGATAATGTTGTCACAGAAGAAATATCAGCCATCTTGAGATGCTTTAGGTCCAGAGAAAATTTGTTCCTGGACAAACATTTTGTCCCACTGGCCAGAAGGACAGTTAAGGCAGCCTTTCCCAAAATGGTTTCCCCAACTTTTAATGGGGCCAGTGCCCTCTGCTGGAAAGTTTGTCAGTCTGGGTCAGAGCGGATTGGGGCAAATGTTTTCAAAATTTGGAAAACAGCAGAAATAATGCAATTAGTAGGAAACTTTTGCAGTGATTTTCCTTGTCCTTAGTAATTATTTCCACATTTCTGGGGGTCTTAGAAATATTATTATTATTACTTTTAGATTGGCTATACCTTCTTCTTTCTATTTATGAAGACATCCAGTCTTTCACTGATAATACTATGCACCACCATCAGCAGATCACACCCAAGATTCCAGAATACCTTGATGGCATTCTATAGATACCACCTCCTCTGCCTTCTCAATAGCTCTCGATACATGGGAATTCTTGCTGCTATTACTTTCCATACTTGAAGAAACTGAGTCTCCCACTGAGGGAGCTGGTCAAGATCACACAGCTCATTACAGTGGGAAAGACTTTAAATTCATAGCACTGTTTTGAAACCCACTGCTATATTCATACATTTCTCTTCTCCTTTTCATTCATTCAGTTTCCTTTCTGTCTATGACTCATTATTAGGCTATTGCAGAGGTATATGGAGGGCTGTTGTCAATTTGAATTTGTTCCCTTTTATTTAAAGGACATTTTCCACCTAATTATCCCTTTTAGTCCAGGAAGATGAGTCGCTTTGCTCCAGATATGGACGCTAGGCACAGTATTCTAAAGAAAACTACTGGAGATTAATTCTCAAAGAATACTAGATTCTTAAGCTTCCCTTTTAGCTTTTGAAACCCAGGGATGATAAGTTGCTTTTCTCCAAATGTCAACTCTAGACACAGAATTCTAATAGAGGACTAAACTCTTAAACATTCAAGTGCTCATGAATCTCTCGAAAAATATTATATACGAATCATATTCATGTGCCTAGAATATATCAGAAAATACCCAAGACATTGTAATTTATGGCCTTGCTTATTACTTTAAAAGCCTAGGGTTCTTGTAGAATATGGTTTAGTGGGTCAAACATCCCCTTTCCTCTCATTTATCAGGCTTTGATCTCATGTCAGTCCTGAATGTTGGCACGCCTGGCCCAGGCCCAGGCCCATGCCCTGGGAGATCATATACACAACAGGCCCCCTTCCATTAAAAAAAAAAAAAAAAAAAAAACAAAAACTTGTGGGGATTCTGGAGTTCCAGCCCCGCCTGGGTAAGCAGAGGAGGTATTGAGTTCCTCGGGTCCTCACTGCCCCTTTGTCTATTATTATTTTATAGTTTTGTTCTGCATTCCTTCCATTCAACCTCCAGTCCATAGAAGCCTGTTTCTTTATTAGTTACATATGTCTGCACCCTTTTACCTCAGCAGGGAAAGACAAAATATTCTAGAGGCCTTGGAGGCCTGGGATGGACAGCTAATCCATCCCCACCTTGAACTAATCGGCTGGCTGATGTGCTATTGTAGCAGGCCCTGTTCTGTGCAGCTGAGCGGTGGGGTTTCAATTTGTAGGAGCATAAACAGATACTAAAGTTGGAAGAACGGCTGGTCATTTGTTAGCAGAGTTCAGATCAAATTATCACAGCGGTCCCCTGCTGACAGCCTGAACAATTACCTCCTTTTTTCTTGATCTTTAAATGTTTTCTGTTTCACTTAAGCCTCAGTAAATAGTTTACTTCTCATGGGCTTCCTTTATTGACACAGAGAGCCTTGATTTATTTAATTTCGTTTCTCTGCCGCCTTCCCAGAAAGAAGTTGTAAGGTTTTGTTGAAATCTCCCCCCACCCCGGCACACAATGATAAGTTTATCGGGGTAGGCTAAGGAAGCGGGTTAATGATGTGACTATAAATTATCCAGCTTTTAAATGAGAAGTTTAGATGCTCAACCTTCCAACCTTCTAAAGCCGATTTTAGAAAGCTTTAAACTTGAACCTAGTCTCTGTGGTTTGACATCGGTGAAATCCAGAGTCAGAAACACGTCAAAGGAGAGATCCCAGGGACCCTGGGATCTGAATCCGTAATTGGATTATTCAAAACCCAAGAATTTGATTATTCTTTGAAAGAAAATGGAGTAGATTGTGTCCAGGATGGCTGTCCCCTCTCGGCAAAGTTTCATTGATGTTCAGCGTGAGTTCACCGGAATTAACTCCAACATTTGTTTTCACTCTTTCCCCCTCCCCCAGACTCAACCCTTGACTTTCACTCTTCCATAGTTACATTTGTCTGCTCCTTACAGTCCTACTGGGACGGATTTATCATCATTTGCTAACATATCTGTCTCAAAATCTCAGCTTTGATCAGCTTGTATTTTATAACTTACATCTGTTCTACATTTAACCTTTTGTAATGCTGTTTTTCAAAAATATTACCTGATCTAACAAAAGAATGGTATCAGAGCAAGAGTACCAGAGTGCATATTGCAGGGGGAGGGGGCAGAGGCTGGGGGAAAATCAACCACTGGACACACAAGCCTCCATAACTGTATTTACATTTTTTTTCTCAATTGCCTTTTCATTCAATTCTTCAATCCACCCTTATCCCAAGCCCATCAGGAGGGCACCATGTTTGGTCCAGGTCTTTCATGAGCTCCTTCTTCTCTGGTCCAGTAATCTAGACCCTTCCTTAGCTTAGAATTCATGTTTGAATTCATATTTGGGCACAGTGCTGGTTTCTGCTGAGGCCTAGAAGCTGAGAGTAGAGTCTACTGGCCTGTCTCACCTATAGGGTTTAGAGGGGACCAGAGCATCTGACCATCCTCTGCTGGTTGTCATTGCAGGTTCAGTTGGCTCCTTTTCAGGATCCTGCTTCCATAAAGGTGAAACTTGTGTATTAAGGTGCTTGATCTAAATACAATTAGCTTACTTTTTTCCCCAGTAGATGATATGATCTAAATACAATTAGCTTACTTTTTTTCCCAGTAGATGATATGATATGATGTTTCTTTATATACATATATATTTTTTTGTGTGTGTGTGTGTGTGTTTTGGGTCACACCCGGCAGTGCTCAGGGGTTACTTCTGGCTCCATTCTCAGAAATTGCTCCTGGCAGGCACGGGGGACCACATGGGGTACCAGGATTCGAACTGATGACCTTTTGCATGAAAGGCATGCGCCTTACCTCCATGCTATCTCCCGGTCCCAAAATTTATAACATAAACTCTATTGTAACCACCATTTAGCCTAAGAACTTAAAAAATGGCAGATACAGTACAAGATCCTCATGTAACCTTCCTCCCCACCCTTCTTCCCTAACGAAAACCACAGCTCTTAACTGAGAAATTTCTAGGTATTTTTATGTTCCCGTACAAGGAGCTTTTTGTGTTCTTCTACCACATGGTATCTTTATCCATGTGGTTGAATGTAGTAATCAGCAGTCATTTTTATTGGCATAGAAGTTTACTTCAAATAAACACGAGCACCATGTTTAACTTTCTTGTATCAAGAGCAATGCTTGATGATTTTTCTAAGTCAGGGGTCCTCAAACTTTTTAAACAGGGGCCCAGTTCACTGTCCCTCAGACCACTGGAGGGTCAGACTATAGTAAAAATAAAAATTATGAACAAATTCCTATGTACACTGCATACATCTTATTTTGATGTGAAGAAATAAAATGGGAACAAATACAATATGTGGCCCGCGGGCCGTAGTTTGAGGACCACTGCTCTAAGTCTTTGGTGCATCTCCGGGAGAGTTTCTCCAGAGCTTATGAAGGATAGATTGGTTGGCTCTGAAGGCACTTCTCTATTTTCCCAACTATGCCAAACTCTTTCCCGATGTTGCTGCACCATTTTGTCTTCTATCTAGTCTTCTTATTAGACCTTTTGACAACAAACACTTGCACTGTTTGCAACAACAGCAATGAAGGGCAGAGGAGTGGCTAAAATATAAATGACTTAATTCTTGTGTATATCATAGTACTTAACATAGAATTCCTTTATTAGGAAGCTATTAGTGTTATGATTATTTCATGTGTCAAGATTATGAGATCTTCTATATGTTGTGATTTCTCTCATTTTATCGATAGAGGACCAGGATCAAGTGAAAGAAAAACGAACCGGCTCTAACATGCTAGATCTGGAGATGGTATAAATAATGAAAGGAGACAACTCCAACTAGCTTGTATTAACACCATCAGTGATGGAAAAGCTGTAGCATCTGGGCTAGGATTGCCATCTTATTTGACACTTATCAACTTTCTTAATTACTTTCCCATTGACATCAGATCTATACTTAACACAGGATTGTGATGATTAGAACTTGCGATCAAGTTCTCTTATTTAACTTATAGCTTAGACAAGGGTAACTAACCATGGACTCATCTTTGTAATGAATGAAGAGCAGCGGTCTCCACAAAACAAGCTAGAAATAACCTTTAGGTTTTCTCTCCTCATCTCCAGCCTGCTACCTACAGAAACAGAGACCAGAGACTTCTTTCTCAGCTTCATAGGACTAAATCTCATTCCTCTTTCTGACCATCAAAGTAGAAAAACAAATTATAGATGGTGGGGGGGACAGTTTTCAGAGGCACAGATGAGTCATTACATTGTCTGATGATAATAATGTAAATGATGACACAATAAAGAGGACTAAAATTAGGAAAGAAGCTTCCAGGAGTCTTTTAGAGTAATCTATTTATAGTAATAATAATAATCACCATCAGTTTTACACTGGTCTCTTTGCCCCCTCCCCTATATGTCAATCCCATATGGATATCTAAAATGCTTCATCTATTGTGTTTAGAACCAGTATTATACATTAATAGATGATATTTTCTCTGAAAGAATCAGCAAGCTCAAGGTCAGCCAACTTTGGGAAAGAGAGAGTCAAGATGTTCCATCTCCCTTGAAGTGTCTCTATACTCTAAATTCTCTTCCTTCTTTGAGTAAATGATTAATTTTCTTCTACATTCATGCATACACCCAGAAAACCAGGCCTTTTAAAGGACTTCAAATGCTCAGGCCCCCCAGGATACAAATAAGTTAGCCAGGGACTGGAAGCTCCAGATCTGGACCCACACTTCCCTGGAGAGGATAACACGGTCCCATCCTGAACACCTGGCATGTCCTGGTGATGGTGATGGTATCTAGGTTGGAGTAAGGTTACCAAGGTGCAGGTCAGACCTGATATCTTTGCTCCTTGATTTCCAGAATGCAAGGAAAAGGCTGATTGCCAAACATGCCTCTTGGTGGGGGAGAAATACCTTTATGTGTGTGTGGGGGGGTAGATGTTGATTTTTGCGGTGCCAACTTCTCTCCTTTGAAAAATGCAGAAGCCCATTAAAGATTAAGACAACAAACAAGCTTGAACCACATCTCAGCAGCATTCAGAAAGGTCCCAGGTAGAGGTTGGTTAACGTGATATCTTGTTCTCCTAAATATTTCAGCAGATAGACAAACTTTTGATTGCGCTATCTTGCTTGAAAAAATGACTTTGAACTTACCGTCAGCGCCGCCCACTTGGACTTTCTCAAGCCCCCAGAGGACCAGCAGCTGATAAGGGGCCTGAGTGGTCCCCGTGGCCTCGGAGCCTTTCATCTTCCTGCTATGTACACGAGCCGTTTGCTTAGCCTGGCTCTGCTATCCTGAGGACTTTTAGAAAATCCTCCTATTTATTAAGCTCTAACACCCAATCTGTAAACAAGCTTGAGAGAAACAACTCTCTGCACTGGCCTGACAGGGCAAGCTATTCAGTTGCCCAGGCAGACTGTTCATTTTTTCACTCTTGTGCTCTGGATTGACTCACTCCCCCAATCTCAATATTTCTCCTTCTCTCCTGTAGCCACTTGCAAATAGTAAAATAAAAAATCAGATAGATTGCCTTTGAAGTAGTGTTCTCATGTTCATGTAGCACACAAAAGTAACACTGGTAGTCAAAGCCACAGATTCAGTCCTGAAGCCCCTAGGCAGTGAATTCTGGTTTTGTGGATCCAGATTGTATGCCTTAAGGAATTGAAATAATATCTCTGTGCTTTGGTTTTTTTAATCAGTAGTGAGAAGATTATAGTGGTAGACCCTGCTCGATGGAATAGTTGTGGGGATTACAATTGCAATACCAGTTGGAGAGTTGGAGAGATAGCATAGGAGATAAGACACTTGCCCAGTTTGCAGATGCTTCTGAACAACCCTGGTTCAATGACTGGCATCACTCCTTTTGCTCATAATCCCATGAATACCATCAGCAGTTACCCCTGAACTGAAAGTCAAGAATAGTCCCTGACCTTCCAAACAATACTTTATATAGAAAATTTCCCATTTGGAGATTCTCTGCTCCCTATCACCACTACATTAATAGAGGCAAGTGCTGGGCCCAGGTCATAGAAAGCAGGTGCCAGTAGAGGGCTGGCCTAAGAAACAGATAGCAGCAGCCTCTTCACTAGCACGCTCTTTGCATGTCCAGAGCTGAATCATACACCAGAATCAGAAAGCAGAAAGTGCTAGAGAAAAACAGAAAATGTGAAGATCATTTTTCTTACAATTGATTTTTTTAAAGAAAGAATATATAAGTAAGATGAGAAATCTTTGGAGATATACTTCTCAACTTTATATTTTCAGAAACAAGAAGATCCTCCAACTGCACATCCAAATAAAGGTATTTCCTGTGCCCTACCTGGAACTTGGGAGCAAGAGGTAGTGGAGGGCTGCAGTATCTCTGAGCAAATAGCAGCCAGTTTGCACAGTTTCCTTTGCCATGGTTAAGGTTGGTGGCAGAAACTGCACTAGTTGATTCTCTCCTTTGGCCAAACTAGACTTCACTGCAGGAAACTACAGACTCTGCACTACAGGGAACTGCAGATCTTTGATGGTATTTGCTGAGAATGTGTGAGCCACATTAAGACTCGAACTATGAATTTCCATAATCTCTTGTCTTTACCACTGACTGACATCTGAGTATAGACAATATAGCCTGTGTCCAGTCACAATGGCAATGTCCTAGGACTAGGTCAGCAAACAAAGCCCCAAATCCATTCAATGAGGTGTGAACTCCCTCCCAGCCCACCCATTTGAATGCAGCAAAGTGGTTGTCACTGGAACCATGGGACCTGTAAAGTTGAAAATAAGTCCTATCAGCCCCCCTAGAGAGAAATCAGGCAGATACTCCACAGTACAGAGTAGAAAAGCATCTTGAATTAAGCAAAGAGAAAATATATTGGGTGAGCATCACCCAATGGTAATGGTGCAGAAGACTGGACTGCATGTATCCAGATTATTATTCAATGAAACACACTTGCAAGTGTGCCTGCTCACTTGGTCATGGGATTTCCATGTCAGTGGTGTGGCAAAGCTGCAGTGTAAGTTTCAGAAAGTGTGTCCAAGAACCATCTTGGGCTCTGGCTCCCATCTCTCTGATCCAACCCACCTATGGTATAATCCTCACTGTTGTGGAAACCATTTTGGTATGGGTCACCCTAAAGAGCAGCCTGCCACATTGCAAAAACTCTAACCAAAACTCATCATATGAAGGAATGAGCAGGAGAGTAAATGAAAGGAGAGACTGGAGGCAGGACACGAGGGTGATATTCCCAAAGGAAACAGTATGGATACAGCCTGTTTGACAAAACAGTTTTGGCATACACTGGTGCCTGATCTGGAGCTAATTAGTTGCCTCTCTGAGTCTTAGTGTTTCACTTAGAAAAAGATGGACATGGGGCCGGGGAGACAGCATGGAGGTAAGGCGTTTGCCTTTCATGCAAAAGGTCATCAGTTCGAATCCCGGTGCCCCATATGGTCCCCCGTGCCTGCCAGAAGCAATTTCTGAGCATGGAGCCAGAAGTAACCCCTGAGCACTGCCGGGTGTGACCCCAAAACCACAAAAAAAAAAGAAAGAAAGAAAAA
>PVKC010004606.1:0-13096 GCA_004027635.1 Crocidura indochinensis
GGTGTTGTTTTATTTTGTCATTTAAAGGAGTCATACAAGCAGAATTCAAGAGGCAGAAAATTCAGAATCTAAAGGGTTTATGTGCAATGGAAATATCAACACACAGGAAAAAATCTGATTCTGATCAACATTTGGTAGATTACTTACCTTCTTAGAAGGCATGATCCCGAACAACGGAAACATTAAACCAGGCAGCAAAGCTGTTACTGACAGAGGCAAAGCTTCTGTAATCCAAAACACTGCGATGATAAAGAGTACATAGGCACATTCTGCTTCCTGGAAAGACACAAAAAAATTCAAGGGAAATCATGAGGCTGAAAAATCATCAAATTACACCGTATTTGTTGATTGAACTGTATCACAGAGAAAGAAAAGAAGAAATTCTGCTTTTTGTTTTTGTTTTTACCACACACAATGTTGCTCAGGAGTTACTCCTATCTATGTGCTCAGAAATCACTCCTGGCTAGGGGACCATATGGGATGCCAGGAATTGAACCAGGTCTGTTCTGGATCTGTCATGTGCAAGGCAAATGCCCTACTACTGTGCTATTGTTCCGGCTCCAAGAAGAAATTCTGAAGACTTCTCTGAGTCTATAGATTGGGCAGTAGAATATAAATTAGCAACTCTATAATTAACACATTAAAATATATATTGATACAATTAGAAAGTCAAAGGCATAAAATTTTCTTAAGCATTAAATTTCACAATTCCTTCAAAATAGATACGAATTAATATGCTCACATTTTCTGTCCTCATATTGCCTCAGGTGGGTGTTTGTGCTTACCTTCATTTGACCTATATAATATCCTCCCCCTTCCAATAAGAGAGTAAAAGCAGCCTGTTATTGACTCTTCAGAATAAGATACACCTGCCACTTTTGAACTGCATTTCTCTGTGCTTGAGTCACCTGTTCCCCTTTCCTTCTACAAAAAGAATAAAATCAATCCCAGTAAACTTCTTTTCTTGGTTTTCGGGTCACAACCGGCAGTGCTCAGGGTTTACTTCTGGCTCTGTACTCAGAATTCGCTCCTGGCAGGCTTGGGGGACCATATGGAATGCTAGGATTGGAACCACCATCTGTCCTGGATCGGCTGCTTGCAAGGCAAACGCCCTACCACTGTGCTATCTCACTGGCCCAACCCCAGTAAACTCTTAACTATGAATTTATTTCAGAGAAAACGTGTTGAGCAACAGAGCTCCTAATGAGACTCATCAAGTATGATGACACTGTGAAGCCTGGAGCAGAACGGCTTTAGATTCAGACTTAGGCTTTAGGTTTAGAAGGGCTTTAGTTTTGTCAACCTAAAGTTGTTTCCATTTAAGGCTAATTAAGCTAAGTTCCATGTAAGGGTTAAATTTCTGTTCCAACAGTAATTACACAAACCCCGAGGCCCTATAAACCACAATATACCACCCTAGATATCTAGCCATAAATGTACATGATGGAACACCCTAGAAACGCCTTAGTCAACAACCAATCAACTTAAAGGTTAAGACTTTTTGCTTCTAGCCCTATATAACCTGGCTTGTGACCCCTGGCTGGGGTCAGGGAGGTGGCCCTGATTGTTCAGTTTGTAGTTTGTTGACAGACAAAATAAAGCTTTGCTTTGCTTTGCTTTATTTAAATTGTGTGATCTTGCTCTTTGACTCTGGGCCCTAATGCTTACGTTTTAGTATAAAATTTGGGTTTCTGTTTTAGAGTTTTGTTAAGTAATGATTATATGTCGTCATATTTGACTTATATAATGATTGCATTATGAAATCTGCAGCAGCAAGCTAAGTAAGCATTATAGGTTATACTCCATTATATGTTGTGCTCTTATAGTGCTTTATTTAAATTCTGAACAACACTTAACTAATCAGTGAAAACTACAGTATAAATTTAATGAGGCATTTTATTTCAGATTTTTCCAGTGCTATTCTAGCTCTAATTCCTAGCTCTATTACTCTTCTCCTAGCTGACAGAGTTTATTTCCCTAGCATCCCTGCATTTTCAGTGTATCTGAAATATTCTGTCATGAAGGATTGTGTTGTACCTTTATTGTGTTTTCTTTATAAAGGATAAAGAATAAAGATGTATTTTGATGTTGACAACTTTATAAAGAGCCCAACTCTATGGTTTTGACAAACAATAAGCAGTAACATAAAATGTATTGGACTATCTTTACATGCTCTGGAGACAATTTGAGAATACTACCGTATCTTAATTGAAAATAACAGAATAGAACTGAAAATAGCGGAATAGGACAAAAGACTAAACTTTCATTTTTCCCTTCATGACTATATATGAATAACTTCTTAGCTTTATTATGACTTTGTTTTCTATCATACTTGCAGGAAACAAGATTTTAAAATGTAGCGTGCTTGCTTTTAGAATTTTGCTCATCAGCCTCAACCAGTCTCTCTGTCATTATATCAGGTTCTCAATTTCTATCCCACCTTCCCACTGTAGACAATACTGTACTGTCTCTTGGGATTCCTTGATGTTTTCAGTGTTAAGAAATTCTTCTGGGATTGCCCAATATTGTTTCATGTTATTTTGGGAAAGAACCATGATTTAAGTCTTAACATACTATCAATTCAATTAATTCTAAACAAACAAAAAAACAAACAAGAAAAACGCAAACAAGCATTTCAATTGTAGTAATGACTTTCACTATTCAACAAGGGTTGAAAGAAAATGAAAGCTATTAACTTCCTTTTATTATTTGAATCATTATTTGCTCATTATTGTAGTTGTAGTTGAGAGCGGTACCCTGGTTCTGTTTTAGAAGCATGGGCTGGGATCAGAGAGATGGCACAGTGGTAAGGCGTTTGCCTTAGATGCAGAAGCATGGTGGTAGAATTCCGACATCCCATATAATCCCCCGAGTCTGCCAGGAGCGATTTCTGAGTGTAGAGCCAGGAGTAACCCCTGAGCACTGCTAGGTGTGACCCAAACCCCACCCCCCCCAGAAAAAGAAGGGAGCTGACTAAAAATGAAAGAGAGAAATGGAAAAAAATAAAGAGATCAATAAGAGAAAAAGTTTGGATTGCTAGTGGCTCATTGGTTACTTAGAATTTTTAATAAGAAATTAAAATGATATTCTCCTCTACCTCATGTCAAGCTATTTTCCTCAAAACAAAACAAAACAAAACATATTCAGACTGTCTACGGAGTCGCAGTGGCTAGATAACCTCTGAGTTTTCTTCAATGAAAGAACTTGTTCACTAAAAATTACTCATCCTTATATTAGTTACTTTGAATATACATGAGCAAGAAAAAAAATAAAATGGTGATTTTACTATATTCCTTGTTTATTCTTAAGAATTCTTGCCCATCCTTATTTCAAAGAAAATAGCCCTGTATTCTTCATTATTATTATTATTTTGGTTTTTGGTTTTGGGGCCACACCCAGTGACGATCAGGGGTTACTCCTAGCTATGTGCTCAGAAGTTGCTCCTGGCTTGGGAGACCGTATTGGACACTGGGAGATCAAACCATGGTCTGTTCTAGGCTAGTTCGGCTAAGGCAGACACCTCACAACTTGCGCCACCTCTCCAGCCCCTGTATTCTTTATTTTTAAATGTCTTTTTGTATGGAATGCTTCACAAATTTGCATGTGTGTCTTGTTTATTGTATTCTTCTCACCTTAGTATGCAAGCTAGAAAAGTAAGCACTAATCCTCTTTATTTTTATATAAGATTCCTAAAACTGTTATTGACACTATCTGGATTATCCTATTATCAAATGTATAAGTAGTATTCATTGGCCAAAAGAGGAACATGAATTTAAAACCTGACCATGTTGATAGGAGATAAAAACAGGAATTGGAAGAAATCCTTGTTCCTAAAATGGATCCATCAATATGCTGAATACACACTTTTCAGCCAATCAGGGGCAATCAAGAAAAAAATAAGTTATTATATATAACTTATATATATAAATATATATAATATATTATGTATATATACTAATACATAATATATATACACATTATTCTGACAAAGCTGGGAGTGATGGGTATCCTACCTACCAAAAGGGAAGTAATTATATTTTCTTCCTTTTAAGAATTTGAATTTAAAATAAAGATACTGCAAGCAATTCCCACAAATGCTCATATCTTTCTTTTTACCTTTTGAGTCTGACTTGTAAAATAAGATTTGCAAATCATATCAGGTAGATAGTATTCTTCTTGCCAGAGATTTTGCTCAAGTGCTGACAGAGGTCAAGGAGATAAGATGTGAGTAAAATGATATGGTGTTCCTGTGCAGAACTGAAAAGCACAAGTCAGTATCTAAAGGGTAAGTGCTCCTGAGTTTGGAGAACTGTTAATGTAAAAAATGATCCCACTGCTGCTAAAACACTTCATTTTTCAAAAGAAACAACCAGGTATTCAGGTTTTATTTTCATGTGAATTCTGGTAATTTGTAAATATTAATTCAAGTTACAAATCCCATTGTGAATCAAAATTGTGCTAGACTTGGTCATCAGCTGCTCTATTTAAATAACCTAGGCAAGCCAAGGAATTCAAGAGATCAGCTTATGATCTCAGAAATGTGTTAGATTGGGGCCGGTGAGGTGGCGCTAGAGGTAAGGTGTCTGCCTTGCAAGCACTAGCCAAGGAAGGACTGTGGTTCGATCCCCAGGTGTCCTATATGGTCTGCCCAAGCCAGAGGCAATTTCTGAGCGCTTAGCCAGGAGTAACCCCTGAGCATCAAACGGGTCTGGACAAAAAAAAAAAAAAAAAATGTATTAGATGGCACTTATGGTATCTGGGGATTTAACTTATGGTATCTGGGGATTTAATTTAGCATTATGGACTAGAGGTTCATGGTGAGAACCAGGGATCAAATGCAAATCTCAAGAAACTTTATGGAAACAATTCTTATCAAAAAGTATTGAAATATATTTTATAACAGAATGGCGATAGCCTTCTATACAATGGATGGCTTCTTAAATCATGGTGCCTAAATAAAAATTGTATTAAAATTAAATAAACTTATAATTTATTATATCTTTTAAATGTATGAGAAAAATTAATTTTTCTATTTATTATATTTTATTACAGTGTCTATGTTTATTTCATACAATTCATTATTGTTGTTTTGAAATATTGTTTGAAGTAAGGTATATGATGCCTAAATTTTCTTCTTTTTTCTCAGGATTTAGCTACAGGGAGTCTTTTATAGCTTCATATAAATTTTAGCTTTTTTTTTGTCCAAATTCCTTAAATTATAAATTATAATATATAGGGAATCAACTTTCATAAGGGTTTTTTCTTTTTTTTTTTTTTTTTGGGCCACACCTAATGACACTCAGGGTTACTCCTGCTATGTGGAAATCGCTCCTGAGTTGGGAGACCATATGGGACACGGGGGTGGGGGAAGGGATCAAACCGAGGTCCGTCCTAGACTAGGCAAGAGATTGCCTTACTATTTGAACCACTGCTCTTGCCCCAGGCTAGGCGGGCAAGAGATGCCTTACTATTTGAGCCACTACTCCTGGCCTGGGTGTTTTTATTTTGTTTGTTTTTGGTGTTTGCTTTTTGGGGCCACACCCGGTGATGCTCATGGGTTACTCCTTGCTATGCGCTCAGAAATAGAGGGCCATGTGTGACACCAGAGGATCAAACTTCGGTCTGTTCTAGGTTAGCACATACAAGGCAAATGCCCTACTGCTTGTGCCACCACTCCAGCCCCAACTTTGATAAGATTTTTATTGAATCTGTTGAATAGCTTTTAATAAATTATGTTGAATTGATTTTAGTAAAGTGAGCATTTTAATTGTATTACTTTTCCCCATCCAGGAATATGAGAAGTCTTTCTATCTGTCAATGTTCTACTTCTTGTAATAGTATCTTGTAGTTTTTATTTTATGGCAACTTTTCTTTCTTAGAATTATTCCAAGGAATTTAGTTGCTTGGAATGAAGTTATAAATAAGATTTTCTTAACTTATTTCATTAATTAGTTGTTTTCTTGTAGGTATGCAAACAACTTGCTTGTTTTTTTAATTGATTTTGTAAGCTGTCATTTTACAGTACTCATAACTTAAAACAATTTTTCCAATAAAAGCTTTGGGATTCACTATATGTATCATTGGTATATTGCAGTTTCTTTTCTAGTAAGATTTCTTTGGTTTATTATTATTTTCTAATAGTTTAGACCTTAAAAATTTATTTTATTTATTTTGTATTTAATTTTTTAGAGTTCACAATGACTGTTTATTAGAATAGAACCACGTTGGAGTGAAATTTCAACACTTATGGGAGAAGTCATGTGTGCTAAGCAAAATTAGCTTGCAGTGCATTTTTTATTTATATTTCTGATGCCTTAATGTTTCTTTACAGATTGGAATATTGATAACATTGCCTTCACAAACTTGAAAGTGTTACCTATCTACTTTTAAAATTTGTTGAAGATCTTAAAAATAATTGCTATTACTTCATTAAATAGTAGAATTTACAAGTGAAGACACCGAGTCTTAAGTGCACACGCTCTATCTCCTCCCTCCCTCCTTTCCTTCTCTCTGTCTCTCTGTCTCTGTCTCTCTGTCTCTGTCTCTCTGTCTCTGTCTCTCTCTCTTTTTCTCTCTCTCTCTCTCCACCATTCTCAATCCTCAATACTCACACATTTCAGACATAGACTACCACTGAGTCACATTCTCAACTCCTGATAAATTTTTAAAGTATATGATTACTAATTTAAAATTTGTATATAGAGATTTGATGATAATTTTGATGGATTGTATGCATCTAGGAATTTATATATCTCCAAAATTTTTGTTATGTGATTGACATTTCCAGTTTTATAATGGACATTATTTGGGGTTGAGTGTGTGCATGCAAGTGTGTGTGTGCGTGCATGTGTGTGTGTATGTGTCTGTTTGTGTTTCCCTTTCTCTAACAACTGATTTCACTGTTGTTTTTATATGATTTCGGCTGCTTTTATGTGTATAAATATCATTAGGTTTTTCTTAAATGTCTTATTTTATTTTGGCATTGTGTTTTTATATTTATCCTACTTGATAGCTATTTTGCCTTTATATTTTTCTTTCCGCAATAATTAATAATTATTTACAAGTCTTATAGTTTTCTCCGGCTTCCTCTTCATAATATGTCTTAGTTTGTTAGCCTCGAGTCCTATGCTGCCAGCTTGATGCAAATCCATAATATAGGTTAGATGTAGGTATCTTGAATCAATCCCTGGCTGAGGTTCTGGGTAATGTCTGCATCTTGTGATACTATTTCAATTAGTAGTCAGTTTGGGCTTTCTTTTTATAGCTGCAAGAAATGATTCTCCTTTCTGCCAAATTTTAGTTTATGGCATTCAAATTGACTCTGACACCAAAATAATTGGGTACCACTGAGTATCTTTCTGCTTTCTTTTATGACTCTAATCTATAGGATATGTATTACTTTTGTGTTTATATTTAATAAGTTGAGGACTCTTCATTTCATATATTTTATATAAAATGCTAATAACAAGTTTTGAAGAGAGAAAAGACTGATTTCAAAAGTGAACATATTCACCAAGGAAACAGGCAAATGGGTTTTTATGACATGATTAAGAAGGAGGAGGATAAATTATGTTTTGGTGTATAATTTACTACATGACAAATCTAATTCTTGGAGTGTTCTGATGGCTTATCTTCAGTCACTGCCAAATTTTTATGAGGTTGGCATAACCTGGAATCAATGGTTACATTGCTACTATGTGGGACAGATGGGATTCCAAGATGTATAAACTCCATAAGAACTAAACATACTGACTTTATTCTTAAAGCTAAAAAGAACATCATAAAGTAAGATATTACTATTTGTTGACTGAATAAAATTTGCCTTGTCTTCTTTTAATAATTCAGTACACCCTTATCTTATATCACTGTATCACTCTCATACAATATTTTTTACCATGAGTTTTTATACTACTCTATTTTATTTCTACTTAGTATGGGTAGTTTGATGCTTCACCCCAGAGGTGATTTTCTCCATATTTTTCCTTAGGAAATCCTCTCATCTTTCTTCCCAAAAGCTAGAATTGAAACTAAAATTATACCTTCAAAGTCAACTTTCTGAAAATTAACTTTATCTTACTTTCCCAGGTCTTATTAGCAGCATCATAGTCATTATCTCTATTAACCACCTAAACTAAGTGCAATTGGGGCATTTGCTGTAGCACTAGAAAAAGCAAATGAAATCATGGAGAGGCGATTTGGATAAAGTCTCTGCCCTTCTCCACATCTCCCTGTTCTGACTAAAAAATTGTCTTGGGAAATGTGGCCGATTATATTTAAAAATTACCTTGATTTTCTTTTAAATGAAAGCTCCAGGTGGAAGTGAAATATAAATTAGACTTTAAAATAGGGTTCTTTTTATCCTCCCCCTCCCTTTAAAATGACATACGGAATGATATTAGGGAGTAATTTGGCTAGTGAATTAGTATGTATGATTTTTCAGCACTGCTTGAGAAACATAGTACCAATCACAGGCCTCCCTGCTGCAATTGATTTGTCGAAGAGAATGCAAGGCAATTAAGAAGGGAGAAAATCATGCATTCTAAATCTGTGTGCTAAAAGAAAAACACTATTATTATTTGACAGAGCCTGTAAAGATCTCTGTGAGGTTTCTGATACACCTACTTGTACCACTGCAGTGATTTCTCAAGACTCAATCTATATAACTGCAAAGCTAACAAGAATTCCAAATATCCTCATCTCAAAAAATGAGAACATGAGGAAACTCAACTATAAAGTAACAACAACAAAACAAAACGAAACCTAATAAAATGATTTCTTGTTCATTTTTAGCTGCAATGGAGAGCAGGAGACAGTCATGGGCGACTATAGTCTGCTAATTACTAGATAATTTTTATTCCTTTTTTTTTCATTTAACCCCTGCAATTAATTAGCATTTGGAAATACACTATTTCACACCTGCTGCACAGAGCAGAACCAAATATAACCACAGATTTCATCTGGTTTTTTATTTGGATGCGTTCAAAAGCAGTTCATGAATTAACTGCTTCCAAAGCATGCAAAATTAAATGTGCAACATCTTCAATTTCATATGTATAGTTTTTAATTTCCATTAGGTATCTCAGGTGGATCGGGTGATCTAATTCAGAAGAATATTTAAACTCTTTAAGTGTCTTGTTTATACAGTAGATAATGTAACTGTATAACATCATCACTTGGAGAGTTTTTCACAATATGGTAGGCAAAATATCAGAAATTCTTAGACTCAATGACGGCAAGCCTCCTAAATCTCAGTAGATTCAAAGAGTTTTCTTTCTTTTTTTTTATTTTAACAGACATTTATTAGAATATATAACGGTAAATCTTACACAGTGAAATTAAAGGTAGTCAACGGCAAAGCTTACACAGTGATACTTAAGGTACATGGTGACAATAAATGAGGGCCTTTCCACCAGTGTTGTCCTTCCTTCATCCCTATTCCCAAGCATATATCCCTTGTCACCCTCCTTTATCCCCCAGAATGCTAGTGCATCTAAAAGCATATATGTTAACCCTAACGTAAACCTTTTTTTTTTCCATTTCCAGATATTTTTACTAGTGGTTTCTTAAAGGTTTGGAGTCAAGAGAGCACTGTAAAAACAATATTAATGTGACAATTATCGTTTGCATGGGTTCACCAAAGTATGGAGTTCATGGAAAGGAAAAACTTTTGCCAAAGTACAAGAAGACCCTAACCCTGGAGTTTCCTGACATAAGACCATTTCTAGCTCCAGGCAAATTAGTTTGTCCAATCCCGGTCATTGTCGGTAGTGCCCACACAGTTATTTTTTCACAGTCTCTGTTGCTGATCTCATGTTTCTGTATAGAAGGTCCTGGCATCTGTATATCCTACAATGAAGTCCGGATGGTGCGGAGCAGCATCTAATTTCAACTTGTAATTAACAGGCAATGCAGAAAGCCCTGTCCAGTACACAGGTCATTGTTGTTTAAGTCTTCTCAGTGTTAAGGGAAGACTCTTTGGAGTAAATTGATGTCAGAGCAGCAGTAGGGTCTTCCCTGGTAGAGAATTGCTTCCAGGTGATGTCATAAACAACACTGGATGTTTCATAGATGGCTTCCCTGGTTCAGGGGTAACTGGAAAATACCCAAACCTCTGATGCCTGTGCCGGGTCATCAGGTCAATGTTCAGGGTTTGTAAGGCTGCATTGCACCACAAGATTTGTGTGTACCTATCTCTATTAGATAAGAACTTATTTGTATGTATAGAATTTTCCATTTTAATGTGCCCATGCAAACAAGGAATAATGCCACCTGGTGTTATCAGCGCATAAGGGGGCCACAAGAACAAGTCCAACCATCCCCGTGACCTGGTTCAAACATAAGAGTTAAACTGAGGGACTCTATCACCAATATTCCTTATTGAACAATTCACAACGAGATTGGCGCCTGCCTATGAGGATGCTAGAACAAGTCCAACAATGCAATTGACTTGGTTCTTATATAAATGTTAAATGGAGGGAGACTTCTACAAACTTCCTTATTTGACAAATAACAAAGGGAAGGAACAATAGAGAGGTACTCTTTCACCAAAATATCTTCTCGAACAGTTCACATACTAACTTCCTTATTTAACAAATAGCAAAGGGATAAAAAGCAGGGAACTAAACTATCTAAATTGAGAGAATAGACTCAATAGTCACCGTATATGGAAACTAATCAAAAACCTAGTATAGTAACAAGGACAGTTACACAGTGGAGAAAGGAAGAGGCCAAGAAGCCGCTAAAAGTGAACACGTAGAAAAAAAGTACTGACGTCTTCCTAGCCTGAGAGTCCATCCTCTCATTTTTATTTTGAATGTTATGGTACCCCCATGCAAAATGGTCTCCTCCCAGACTGAGAGTCCATCCTCCCATTTTTATTTTGAATATATATGGTACCCCCGCGTGGATTTCAAAATGGGGATGAATGGAAAAAAAATACCAGTGTATGTCAACACATACACCAGTGCTGCTTCGCCCACCCTCCACCCCATGCGTCCCACCCCTTAGTGTAGGAAGACAAAGGCGGAAAGACAGGGACCACAATAGAGTCCACATGGGCCGGCAACCAGGAAAAACCTGGAATAAAGAGGAGAAATAGAGGAACGGGGGGGGGGGGCTGCTAAGGCCCCCAGAACCCCCCAAGCTAGGGAGAGTACCATGCGGCACGGGGTGTCCCCTAACGCCAGTATCTGGGTAGAGCTGGACTCCAGGATCAAGGCACAGGAAGCCAGCTATCTGCTCGGCCCCTCTCTTTGCGCCTCCTCTCTAGTGTAGGAGGGGAAGCCTGGAGACCCCTAATGGAGTCCACCTGAACCCACAGCAGGCCAGCTGGGTTGGCACTCAGGCAGGCCTAGAGTCCAGGGGGAAATAGGGGAACGACTGGGGGGGCTGTCAAGCCCCCCAGAACCCCCAAGCTAGGGAGAGTGGCATGCGGCAGGGGGTGTCCCCTAACCCCAGTACCTGGGTAGAGCTGGCCTCCAGGATCAAGGCACAGGAAGCCAGCTGTCTGCCCGGCTTCTCCCTTTGCTCCCGAGTTTTATTTCTTAATCAAATTATTTATTCATTTTGAATAATAGTTGCTCTACAATCAGGCAGAAAATCTCAGCATCATATTTGTTTTTATCCTTAGACACCCTGAAACAATGGAGTAAGGTAAATAGTATATGTGTTTTTTGAAAGAGATTATATAAATGCTGTAAAAGACACTGTCACTAAATTGCTTAGGAGTTAGATAGGTCAGTGTTTAAGACCTCCAATTCCCTTTACTTATTTGAACCTACTGGTTCACCTGTGATATTGAAGAGATAGTAACTATTTTTAATATTTTAATAAACTTGGTGGACATTCACATTTATTACTGTATAAGCTCGCATCATGAAAGGACAAGATATCTTTGTGGAAGAAACACACTCTTGCTACACTTGCATTATTGATATTTTTAATCCATTTTTACTCTATTTGTGGATTTTTTATTATCCTCTTCTGCATCTTATTTTTCCTACAAGATCCAAATTAAACCCCCCATTCACCTGTCATGAAAGATAATCATTCTGGATAGCTATAAAGTATCTCTTGATAGGGATAACAACCAAATATCTATTATTCTGAATATCTATCAAATATCTACTATGTAATAAGCAATTTGTTTGGTGCTGGAGAAAAAAATTAAATAGTTCTTGATGCTAAATGGTGAGAAGTAAAGGCAAAGATTAAAACAAAAACAAGAGGCCGGAGAGATAGCAAGGAAGGAAGGCATTTGCCTTGCATGCAGGACAGTGGTTCGAATCCCAGAATCCCATATGGTCTCCTGTGCCTGCCATGGTGATTTCTGAGCGTAGAGCCAGGAGCAATGCCTGACCAATGCCGGATGTGACCCAAAAACCAAAATAAATAAATAAATATAAAACAAAAACAAATGGAGTGCATATTGTAATACACATTAAATTTTCTATGAGACAATGAGAGAACTGAAGATTGCTCTATATCCTCATGGTTTAAACTGCTTTTTCCAAGAAAGATAGATCAAGAGAAGAATAAATTACAGAAAGAAAATAAAGATGTGCAAAGAGGTAACATAATTATTGCTATTCAAGAGATTGTAACTTAAATGGTATTAATTCGTAGTATGTTAAAGTATAAGATGAATATTTTATTATGTTATGCATAAAGAAAATATCTCTCAGATATATCAGTGTATACATACTTCATACATGCATACTTTGCTGTAATCATTTCTCTTCAGCAAAGGGGAACCATTGAAGACAAATTAAACTAGGTCCATAATAGGATTAAACTGTCATTTAAAATTTGGCAGGTATTCTGGTAGAGTATTATAAGAATTTATATTTAAAAATTTAATATTGAATAATAATTTTTAAGAATTTGATGTTTTAAAATGGTTTATGAAACAATAAAATGGGCAATATTTCCAACTCCATATATTCACTCATTATTTTCCTGAAAAAGATGTAACCAAGTTGTGAGAAATTATGTATACACTAGCCATACAGCAGAAATTTGGAAATACTGGGATCAGAGGGTGGACCAAGTCCCCACACTGCCTAAGCCACATCGGCTGAATTTATCACTTAGAATC
>PVKC010004606.1:13196-35242 GCA_004027635.1 Crocidura indochinensis
CGTAAACAAAGCCATGAAAAATCATGAATACACTGGTCTTGCAGCAGAAAGCAAGCAAAATTGAGAGGAGAGGGCAGACCAAGCCCCTGCTCTGACAAGGCCACATCCATCATTCAGAAGCATCATTTTTGCCAATGGCTCTGCCTTTCCACCTTTCTATTATTTTCTCAGGGACACCATTCTAATCAAAGTTCAGGTACACACATCTTTGAGCTGATATCGCTGGTGCTTTTTGGAGTGAGTGTAGGCAATCTCCCCTGCATCCTCCTTCTGGGAGGACTCGCAGCTGAGAACATGCCCGTTAAAGCTGCAATATCCATATAAATACTTTGAATTCCTGGACAAATTTATTTGTTTGATGGTATCATCCCTATGGGGACAGACCAATTTAACATAACAGACAGTGAACAAGAGCTCTCTAAACCTCTGCCATTGTATTAATTATTTAATTGGAGATAATGTAATTTTCTCAAATGTGCTTGCTACTATATTTTTTCTTTTTTTAAGTTTTCTTTCTGCTCTTCTTTATTTTTTCTTTCTATTGTTTTTAAATAACTTCACTCTCACTTATCTGGAAATAAATTTCTTATAATCAACTTGTCAACTATGTGAACTATGTAATGCATTTTCTTTAAATAAAGTGAAGAAAAAGAAATAATAAAATGAACTGGTACAGTGGATATGGTGCCTTACACTGTGTTCAATATTGAGCACCCAATACAGCATACCAAGCCCCATCAGAAGAGAACTCTCAAGTACAGAGATAGGGGTAGGCCCTGAACACAGTCGTATGAAACCCAAAACAAAGGAAAGGCTAGCATAAAATGAAGTCAATTTCATGGAAGGACATGCCAGCAGAAATGTCAATGGAATATCAATAAAATAAGGGTAGATTTCACAAACAAAGCAATATATACTTAATGATTGGATTTTAGGAATATATTCAGCATTTGAGATGACAAATATTTCAGCCCTGGAAATGAGAAAAAGGTATCACTTTTTTTTGAGAGTAAACAAAAGAGAAGAAATAGCTCATGACCAAGCAAGATTGTGTGGTTGGGGAAATATGAGTTTTGTTATTTTTTTTAACTCCTTTCAACTACAAGTTTGTAAATGCAATATAAGTTTACATAATTTGACAGGAATTTACATACCACTTTATCATGAGATTCATATTTGCCAGCCAATTATTGACTTCTAAGGAATTTTTCAATCTACTTGAAGGCAGAAACTTTGAATTAAACTTCTTATTTCCACCTCTCTAATTAATGATGACATTTTGGGCTTAGGAAATTCTCACAAATGCTCATGAAATAAGAATATATCAGATTTGGGTCTCCGATGATCCATCTACCACATTATTACAGAAAATGATTTCTATATGTTATTATTACACCTTAACATTTTTGTGCCCTTTTATGTCAGAAAACTCAATTTCTGATCGTGAAGAGTGTTCAAAAGGTTGGAGCACAAGCCTCGAATGCAGAACACTCTGAGTCTGAGCACTGATAGTTCTCCAAATGCCACTAGATATAGCCTTACTGGACCCCCCAGCACCAGTGGCCTGAGCAATACGGCACCCCTGGATTAAACAAAAGTGTTCATTTGGGGGGAAGTTTATAACATTTCATCTGTCATCTTCATTCCTACAATATTTTGAACCAAAATTTTTATGTAATAAAGGTCTTCTAAAAATTTTTTTGATGTATCTGAGCTAAAATTGTGGTATTGTGGCCTTGTTTCTGTCTTTTTAGGTCTGCAATCAATCAATTAGGAAATAGATCCTCAATCCTTGGTATATTTTCCTGTATTCTTATTTTTTTTAATGTCCTAATGAATGTATAAAGTATAAAGAGTTACGCATGACTAGGAGAAAGAATCTATAAAATTATTATAATTCAATTTGTTCCTCCTATTACAAATCAAGCAAATTTGCTCTTCATCATTTTGTTTCATTAAAGCAAAATAATAAAAACTAGAACTGATAAAAGAAACAAAAATAGTACAGGTTGTTCCCTCGCTGTGATCTATTGAAAGTCAGCCCTTGACACAAGGGTTTGTAAAAAATAATAAAAAAAATAGTACAGGTTGTTGAGAATGATAAAAATGACCAAGATGATACAATTTTTCATAAGAGGATATAGGTACATAAAAGAATATAGGTACATACATAAAAGAATATAGGAACATAGCTGTACTAAATGCATGTAGCTTTGTGTAGTTATTTTGTTGTTGGTTGAGATATGTTGTTGTTGTTGTTGTTTTTATATGTTTTTTGGTTCAAAACTGGCAGTATACAGGTGTTATTTCTGACTCTGCACTCAGAAATAATTCCTAGCAGGCTAGTGGAACTATATGAGATGTCAGAGACTGAATCCAGATTAGCACCAAGGCAAATGCTCTACCCACTGTGCTATTGATCTGGCCTGCTTTGTGTAGTTTCAAAAAGTTTCTATCTAAAATTATTTATTAAACTCTTGTTCCAAAATGAAGACAAATTGCCTTGCACATGGCTAACCTAGGAAGGACCTTGGTTCTATCTCCTGGAGTCCCATGGTCCCCCAAGCCAAGAGCTATTTCTGAGAGCATAACAGGGAGTAACTCCTGAGCGCCACTGGGTGTCGCCAAAAAAGAACAAACAAACAACAAACAAACCAAAATGAAGACAAAATTATTGCATTTATTTATCTCCTTTAAATAGCTGCTAAATAGCAATTGTGCTATAGGATTATTTTATTGATTACTAACTACTAATATGTGGAAGAACTAAGACTTTGAGTGTATTGGCAATTGAAAAACAGCATTTCTGATGATTCTGACAGTACCTAAATTCAAATAGTATATTTATGGCCCTGTTGGCTCTCACCTTTAAGCATTATTTTTCTTCACAAATGTAAAAGTACAATTGGAGAGGCATGCAATTGTCTTATGATTTGTAATTAAGTGTAAGGAATATAATTTACAAAAAGCAGATGGCAGAAAACCTGACTGACTATTCTGCAAAGTGATTTGTTCCCCTCTCTTTGAACATTCCATTAAAACACTAGTCAAGGTTTCTCATTTGTGACACATTTTTATGGGAAGTGGGATCTAGACAAGGATTAAAGTTAGTCAATAGAAATAACTCAGTAATAAGTAGGAAAGTGAAAAATGAACTAGTCACTAATTCATTGTTTATTGTTCCTATATCTGGTAGATTTGTGCTTTGAAAAAGCAAAATTGGCTTTTTTGCTTTGATTCTCTAGTTGTTCTATTTCTATTTGCATAGAAGCATATGATTCTCCAGTTTTGAAACTTGATGGTAATGAAATTGATCAGAATTTATGTCCAAGTGAGCTTCTGCTTAAATTTTATACACTCAACAGTCACATGATATCTAAAAAAATTATGCTTTTATTATATACCACAATTAAAACAGAATTCCTTAGGGCCAAAAACAAAACAAAACAAAAAAAGCAAAAAACAAATAGTATTCCTTGACTTTAATTCATTATTTACTGTATTAATTATTATATTATTAGGTATTTATTCAAATAAGACATTAATTACAAATAATACTATCCAGAGTTTTATTTGCTCTGGGAAAAAATTCTTCTTTTATTATAAACAGCAGTTAAAATTATTTTCTTTAAGTTCAATTAGCAGTTAATTGGATGGTTGAATATATATTTTAAGTAGCTTAAAAAGACAAAATTTTGTTTTAGTGCTTTGAAAACAGTTTTAGCATTAACATTTATTGAGTTTTAACAACTAAATTGATTTGAGGGAAAGAAATGAGGAGTTCTGTTTACTAAATGTACCTGAATTCCCCATAGGTGCAAGGTGTAAGGAAAAAAAATGACTGTTGGGTTGGGAGGTAGCTCAAAGAACTGGAGTATGTCTTCTATATTTAATATGTCAGCATGCAGCACAGGATGGTCCCCTGAACACCAACCAGTGTAACTCTTGTAGTCCCCAAATGTTGTAGGCCCAAACTCTGAACTTTTAGCCCCACCCTAGAATTTCCATTTTTTAATAACCTCCCACCCCTTCCACTTCAACTCCTCCATTGAAAAATCTATGATTGTTTTCCTTTGTAAAAATACACTTTCTAGGGGCCAGAGTGATGGCACAGTGGTAGGGCATTTGTTTTGCACACGGCTGACACAGGACAGACTATGGTTCGATTTCCAGATGTCCCATATTGTCCCCTAAGCCAGGAGATATTTCTGAGGGCATAGCCAGGAGTAACCCCTGAGAGTCACCAAGGTGGCCCACAAATTTTAAAAAATACACTTTCTAGTTAATAAATAATTTGCTGAAGTCATTACTTTTAATTTAGTTTTTGCTCTCCTTTTTTGGTTTGTTTTTGTTTTTGGTCCATACCCAGCAGCTTTCAAGAGTTACACCTGGCTCTGCACTCAGAAATTATTTCTGACAGGCTCAGGGAACTATATGGGATATCAAGAATTGAACCCAGGTTAGCCATGTGCAAGGCAAATGCCCTTCCTGCTGTGCTATCACTTCAGCTCCTTGTTTTCCTTATTAAAGAACTTATATTCTTATAATATAAGAAATTACATTATACCTTGCTCTAAAGGTGATCAGTGTCATTTTCATATGTCACAGGATCAGATGCTATGCAGGCATAACCTATTTTTATTTTACTTTCTTCTCTGCCACATGAACACATAAACTTGTGCTAACTAATCCTAAAGTACAGAACAGCAATGTTCAAGTACAAACCAGAATTCTCTGGAAGTAGTCAGTCAAGTGTGAGGGACCAATAAAACCAGTGCATTGAAAAGAAAGAATTGTTAAGCATCATCATGTGAGAATAGCAAGTCTTTGTGAGAGGTAGAACATGGAGATTGGAGTTCATTGTCTATGATTTAAATTTCTCATCTAGTGACCTGTAGAGAGAATCATAGAGGGGTCCTCAGAATTGTGACCTCAGAATTTTCTTCTTGCTCCATCTGAGGTGCAAAAAGAAAAAGGGAGAATTCCTCACACAAAATTTGAGAAGCAAAACCTACCAAATTAAAATCAATGAACTGTATCTGTTGTTTTCACTATGAATTCTCTGAGAAGCAAAGGGATCAAAATAACATTTGACCAAAGAGGATACAGAGTAGTGTCTTCCCTTCTTGAGGCCTCCATGTGAGAGACCCAAGCTCTAGAAAGCAGAGAAGACATGGGTGAGGGGGGGTTATTCGTGGTAGGAGATAATCTGCAACAGTAAGCTGCAAAGGTGGGCCAGCCTTTTTGTCAGCTTTCTAGGTCGAGACTTTAGCAGAGTAGTAAAGAACATTGTATTGTCTTTAATGAACTTCTTTAAGAGATTCCCACATCAGTAGCAGACTCCTGAGAAAGGTTGAAGGACTCCATATACTTAAATTATGAGGCTTTGTGTTAAATCAGAGTATTATAACCTTGTCAATAATTGATAAAGAAGGACATTAGTAAGTTTTACCCCTTAGAGAGAAGGGATCATAAAATATCCCTATGAGACTCTCACCTGCTGTAAAAACAATTTTGGATACACTTGCACTCCCCCGTGCACTGTTGCCTGTGTCAGTCACTGTTCCAAGAGCTTGATTAGTATGTATTCTCTTAAACTTTACAACAATCATGGGTTTTATCATAATCTTACATATGAGAAGACAAATAGACTCATAGTAAGGTTAAGTATTGTCTAGTCACATTACTTGTAAGCAGTGACATAAAATCAGAGACATAGTTCAAAATGTTAAACACATGTTTTGTATGTTTGAGATCCTAGAGCGAAACATAAAGTGCTCACTTGTTTGCTGATTCAGGTTATTTTTACCAAGAGATTTTTAAAAGGTATTAACAGTACTATAAACCACTATACCTAAAAATGTTTCAAGAGTCTTTAATAAGGTAATTTTAAAAATCACAATAAAGGACAAACATAAAACAATACTGTATTTTCTAGACTATACTGAATAGACAGATAACACTGAAAAAAAATAAAGGGGTTAGAGCCCAATGACTAGAAGGTAACATCCTCTGAGATGTATATTCTGAGTTTTTGGAGAGAAAGAGCCACAGAGTAGAGATAAGTGGGCCCATTTAGAAAAGGTGGAGTTGGGGGCCGGGCGCTGGAGGTAAGGTGCCTGCCTTCCTGCGCTAACCTAGGATGGACCACGGTTCGATCCCCCGGTTCCCCATATGGTCCCCCGTGCCTGCCAGGAGCAACTTCTGAGCGAATAGCCAGGAGTAACCCCTGAGCATCACCGGGTGTGGCCCAAAAACCAAAAAAAAAAAAAACAAAAAAAAAACAAAAACAAAGAAAAGGTGGAGTTGCAAAAGAATCTAAAGGTTATGATAAGGATATGAAAAACTATCTTGAATCCACAGCTTTTTCTGCTTTACAACAGACTCTTACCCAGGCTATGACAGTTTGGAAAATTTAAGCACTTGAGTTTCATTCACAATGAAAATTGACCTGCATTTCAACCTGAAGTATGTATCCACAAATTTTCCACCTATAGCAAAGTTCATGTTTTTCCTGGAACATGTCTTAATTTTTTTCCTCTCTTGACTTTAATCTAAGTAATTTTTCAAAAAAATAAAGCAGGACTGGAGCGTTGGCACAGCGGGAGGGTGTTTGCCTTGGGTGCGCTGACCAAGGACGGACTGCGGTTCAATCCCCGAGTGTCTTATATCGTCCTCCAAGCCTGGAGCGATTTCTGAGCAGGTAAACCCCTGAGAGTCACCAGGTGTGGCCTAAAACCCCGAAATTAAATAAAACAATAAAATAAATCAAGGTTTCACTAAAAGAAAACAAACAAGAAGAATTCTGGTTAAGGAAAATCCCTTTCCCTTTTTTGTGGGAGTCTGTCTGCTCTTTCTCCTATCTTTTTTTCCCTCTTAAATAATTTCTGAATTTAACCAAAAACAAACAGAAAAATGCTTACAAATAAATACAAATGAAATAAAATTTCAAATAATTAGAATAATATCCTATTCTAATAGTAACTCTAGGGAAATGGATGAGGAGTTTGGGGGTCAAATAATGAGCTTTGAGGAAATAATAAAACTTAAAAAGAATTTTCCAAATCTTGAGAAATAGTACAGTGGGTAGGGTATTTGCATATAGTTGAGGTGAGTGCAAATTCTCGTACCCCATTGGTACATTGAGCTTGTCAGAAAGTGATCCCAGACTGAAGAGTCCAAAATAAGCCCTGAGGTCTGTTGGGTGTGGCCTCCAAACAAACAAATTTATAAATGAAAATTAGAAATTGCCTAGTCCTGATATAGTCTAGCAGTGGTCCTCAAACTACGGCCCGAGGACCACATACTGTATTTGTTCCCATTTTGTTTCTTCACTTAAAAATAAGATATATGTGGGGCCTGGAGATAGCATGGAGGTAAGGCATTTGCCTTTCATGCAAAAGGTCATCAGTTCGAATCCCGGTGCCCCATATGGTCCCCCGTGCCTGCCAGGAGCAATTTCTGAGCATGGAGCCAGGAGTAACCCCTGAGCACTGCCGGGTGTGACCCAAAAAAACAAAGAACAAAAAAACAAAAAAAAAGATAAGATATATGCAGTGTGCATAGGAATTTGTTCGTAGCTTTTGTTTTTACTATAGTCCGGCCTCCAACGTTCTGAGGGACAGTGAACTAGTCCTCTGTTTAAAAAGTTTAAGGACCCCTGGTAAAGGTACTTGTTATAAATCTTGAGCTCTTTAGAGACATAAGAATCACCTTGAAAGGGTGGACACCTCTGAAAAGAAGCTACAGGAAATCTAAAGATCAAGATAAAAATATAGAATAACCCTCTATAGTCCAAGACTTTTCCTGTGACAACATGCAGATTGTTTTTATATATGCAGAGAACTCCAGACCAAGACAATTTGTTGATATTGTAGTTAACCTCCTTTCTCTGCTTTTCCACTCTGAAGAAGCTCTTATTCTTCAACATCTACCTCTCTTTTTACATACCTTTCCCTTTTTAAGGGAAGTGTGGACTGTAACACTTCCCTAAATAAATCTCTTTCAATAAAACTATTTTGCTTCAGGACAGTAGAGATAGTACAGGTGGTAGGGCACTTTCCCTGCATGTAAATGATATAGGTTAGATCTCCAGAACACTAACTGGTCCCTGAGCTAGCCAGTAATGATCTTGAGCATTGCTGAGGACTACTGAGTGTGGCCCTCAAACCAAACCAAACCAAACCAAACCAAAAGAATACAAACTACTTTACTTCATTATTTGCTTCCTCCTGAAATTCTTTTTTGAGAGGAAAACCTATGTGCTATAAGTCTGGACTGATTTTCCTTTTCTTGCAAAGAGCAAATTCCCTGTTCAATCTGGAATATGGACTCTTCCAGAACTTAGATAAGGAGGATCATACTCTCAGTGTGCAGAACAAGGTGACTTCAAGAGTTTCTTGATAGCTATCTCCTGGGCCTGGCAGAACGCTGAAGTCAATGAAGTGTAGGTGATCATAGTGGACTTTGCCAGGACTAACCCTGCCAGGCAAGTCTCTGGGTGACTGAGATTGACAGTACAGAGAGTTGGAAGTATTCTAGAAGCTACTTCCCAGGCTCTACACTTCACCCATCATCTGTAACTTTATAGGTTTTTCTGGTTAACTAAGGCAAATTACTTCATGCATCCAAGTCTTCTTATTCTAAGAGAAAACTAAGTTTCCTCCATGCTTTGTGATCCCCACATCAAGGCAAGGGGAGTGAGAAGAAAATCTATCAGTGCCAAATTGTGGCACTCCAGGCAGTTCTACCAGGTATTTTCTCCAGGTCATCTTGCTGTTGCTCACAAGGGAAGGAGTTGGTTAACTTTTAAGGGGCACTAGACATTAATTAACTCACACTACAAGATTTCAAAGGTTGTGCTTCTTTCCTTTCTCCTTTTATTTAGCTGCTAGACACAGAAAAATTCTGAATATATTATTTCATTACTCCAGTTAATTATTGATAAGCCGTTAGTGTTAACCATTAAAAAGGAGAAAAGTAGGCAAAACACAATGCAAACCATCTTGACTACCAGCTCCAAATATCAACATCCATTCAGCGAGGAGTGAAGTAACTTTATAGCAACAATAAATAACAGTTAAATAAATCAGGAAATCAATCAGGTTTACATACCTTGGTTCCGAGTATAATTGGCAATGGCAGTAAAATCAACAGAGTGAAAACTACCAGGAAAAATCGACGACAAACTAAAATACTACTGAAGAGTTTCATTGTACTGAGCAGATGCCTTCACTAGTTCGTCTCAAAAATAAGGCAGATGTTAAATAACCAACCTGGATTAATATTTCTCTAACTCATCATTTTCATTTACTTCCCTAGGTGTCCCCACATGAGTTAAAATTAAATCTATAGTTTTATTGTTTTACTGTTATAACTAACACAGAGAGATAAGCTCAAGTGTCTTAGAGAAATCAAAGACCTTTCAGCAGTAAAGTGGTCTTTCCCCGTAGGTTTACTTTCATTTTTCAAGCCTAGAAGGTGGAAAATTTGTGAAATTTTTAAGTGTTCCCACAATGTACTTCTTCACCTCTTTTGAAATTCCATATCTTCCCAGATCCACACTTGAATAGTATCTTGAGCAAGTCCTTAACATGTACCTTCAGACAAGAGTTTAGAAACGTCTAACGAAACTCATTTCATTGCATGAGCTAAAAAAATTATTCTTAGAATGAGAATTTCAGAGAATGGCAGTGTCAAAGGAAAAATTTGGGAACAAAGTTTTGTTTCTGGGTTTTCTCAGACACTGTATTGAAGTAACCTTCTGCCTTGCTTATTTGAACTTTGGTTCTAAGAGCTTTTGACTTTCCTATTCAGGAATTCTCTGCTGTCTTTCAAATTGCTTTCAGTGACCTTGAGCTGCATTTTCATTTTCAACATCACACCCAGTTGCACAATGATTTTCTTGCTATATGAAGGGGAAGCTCTTTTTATTTTTTTAGGCTCTCTCTGACCCCTTTGATAGAAAATTAAAAGTTACCATCGACATATATATTTACATATATATGTCGACCTTTATATATATATATATATATATATATATATATAAACTCTCCTTGCCAAAACAAAATAAAAACTTGTTCAGTACTGAGTTGATACTCTTTTGCTGCAGCTAACTAGATAATCTGCAGAGATGAGTCATTAAAGTCATCAAAGTGTATATGTATCTATGTGTAAACATGCTCTTATAGACATACTCTTATAGATATGGTAATTTATAACAGTGATATGGAGAATCTATTTTTAAACTTCTCAGGGTTAAAACTCATAATTTTATTTCTTGTTATGTTGGAAGTTCATTATCCAATAAACAAGTTACATGTATCTGCCTTAAACAAAATGTATTTCTTTCTGTAATTTACAGTTAAATTCTCTTGGCAAAAATAACTTTACACTTAAATAATTTATGGTTACCTTTTAGGCCTTATTTAAAATTCTGTACTAATGAGGCCATTTTCTTGTTCTGTCAAGAAAAAAATTCTTAAATTTTTGCTATTTTGTCAATGTAGATAAGAAGTAAGGATTTGGGGCCGGTGTGGTGGCGCTGGAGGTAAGGTGCCTGCTTTGCCTGCGCTAGCCTAGGACAGACCGTGGTTCGATCCCCTGGTTTCCCATATATATGGGAAATCGACTTCTGAGCGCATAGCCAGGAGTAACCCCTGAGTGTCACCAGGTGTGCCCCCCCCAAAAAAAAGAAGTAAGGATTTTCTTCTAAACATCTAAATTTCTAAAGCTATAATTTTATATGGGATATGGTAAAATTAGCATGCTAAACAAAATAAAACCTTCAAAAAAGACACATGACACTTTAGAGTATGTGGCATATTCTTTTTCCAGCTATTTTTAAATGATTTTTATTGTAATCAGCTATTTTTTTGCCTTACCTCCATGCTATCTCCTGGGCCCCTTTTTAAAGAAACCAGTTCTTTTCTCAAAATTCCTTGATCACCTAGTTAAAAAAATGAATTCTTACTTTTTCATCGCAAAAAATTTTACTCTGTGTGATAATTCCAAAAATGAAAAGGCCTTTAGGTAACAAAAACAAGAACCAATAGAAACAGAGAACAGTGATAGTAAAATCAAACAGAGGCAAAATGAATAACCTTTGAGATTTCTTTTCTACTTTCTGCCCTTTATTTTCTCCATTCTAGAGCCATTAGTTTTCAGATGAAAACTTTTCCAGATCTTTTTTTATGGACTGAGGCACTAGTCAATTTGACCTGAAAATAGGTCTCATAACAAAATGATTTCATCTTTTACTTATACTATCCTTTCTTTCCTTTGTATTTTTCACTGTTATAGATATAAAAGAACTGACTCATTTATAGTGAACATTATTGACTTGTATGATATAAATACCTCTAAAAGAGTCACCCATAACTAAAACTCCAATAGGCAAGTTTAGCCACTTAAAATAACTTTGTAAAAGGACATGTAAGGCCAGAAACACAGAGACACCACAGATAGATAGAGAATAGAAAGTTTATTAGAGCTCAGTACTGAAGACCCTGGTCCAAAGATACCTTGAGACCTCAAGCAGGTTCTTTAGTACATATGTATACCTTCTACGCAAAGGCAAAAATAAAAGACACATTCTTAACTTATTGAAGTATGTTAAGGTTACAGGGTTAGGGATATCCTGGAAAGATTTTGACAATAATTCAATTTATGAGATATTCTTATGCTGGCGAGGACTATCAGTCTTATGGGAAAACCCGTTCCCAGGATAATGGTTCCAGAGCTGTTTTTCTATATTTTATTTATAGCTTCTCTGGGAAGTACCCCTTTTGAGGTTACATTGCTTTCTGATGTGGAGGGGCTGTCTCACAATCTTTGAATTATTTCCTTTAAGCTGTTTCTGAGCATACCTAACAGAGAATAAACTGACAGATTTGTGACATAACATCTGCTTACCCTGACTTTGGGCAGGTCTAATTTTGGCTTGCACCTGGGAATTGTTTTTGCTCAAGACTCAATTCATATAGGTGGAGGAGTGACTATCCTGTCTCACAGATCTTTCAAGTCATAAATTGTTGCCTAGTCTCAAAAACTGTCAAATATCACCTTGTGTATAGAAAAATAGAAATTTCTCTTATTATATCAAAATTAAAATATTTTGATTGTTAATCATTTTAAAGAGGGGAATGGGTTACCATCAATGTGTACAAGGCTTTGTTAGATATGCATTTTAACCCTTGTAGCCCCCAATTTTTTCTATGTTTTAATCTATATAATTTTAATATGCCAGACCATCGCATAATCATGACTTAGTGCATTTCAAATATGTACTTAACAAGTATAGAACAATCTCACAAATTGGGGCCAGAGAGATAGTACAGAGGTAGAGACAATTGTCTTGTTTGCAGTCAATTCATAATCAATCCCTAGCATCCCACATAGTCCCTAAAGTACTGTCAAGAATTAATTCTGAGTGCAGAGTTAAGACTAACCCCTGAACATGGCTGGGAATGCCTGCCCCCCCCAAAAACAAAATAAAAATAAAACTTTAAAATATCATAGTATTGTCCACTCATTGAACTCACTATAAACTAGGGAGTTTACATTTATTATCTACACAGTCATCAAGACAAGATATTGAAATTGTATATGTATATATAATTATACACATATATATATATATATATATATATAAGTTACTTACTATTCATGACACTTGTCCAGTGTGACCGGTGATTCAATGTTACAAGCCAAGTATATAGCACCAAGGTATACCAGGCCACCTCAGTGGTGCTCAGGTCTACCAGAAAACCGTGGAGACCTCCAGAAATACAATTACCAATACTTAAAGACCATGTATTATCAGACCTTGAAACCAGGTCAGAAACTCAATCCCTGTGCTTTAATTTTTCTGACTCATGAGGTAATGCTTAAATATAAATAGATTGATAGATAGCATGCCAAATACACATATATATATATATATATCATGCCATTCTAAAACAATAATTATTACTTTGACATCTAATGTTAATACCATTAAATCTAGAATTTGTATGTAAGACATTGTTGATTAGTTTCAGGATTATAGTGAGTAACTGTAAAATATTTTTGTTTGGTTTGATTTTTGGGATCACATACCCAGCAGTGCTTAGGGCTTATTCCTAACTCCATACTCAAGTATTACTCATGCTGGGGTTTTGGGACCATATGGATTTCTTGATATTGAATCCAGATCATCCATGAGCTCTAAGGCTAAATTTCTTACCTATTCTATCTCTCTAGCCCCCATAAAGGTTTATTTTTAAAAATATTTTAACGTAAGATTAGACATGATTTATATGAACTTTATAAGAGAATGAAATTTTCTACTTAGATACAAAAGACAAGAAGTCCAGCAGTGGCACTGAGGCCATGGAGTAGTGTTGCCATTGCCAGGAGAATTTCAGGAGACTGTAAAGTCCTGACTTAGTCCTACAGCAGGACTAGGAACTGTGAGTAGAGCTCAGACCCAGCTCTTTGGACCAGCTTGTGGGGCATTCGCATTGAGGGAGAGAATAGGGGCGACATTAAGGGAGGCAGAGAGGCTTTTGTTTTGGTCATACAGGTAACATTGGGTGTGGCTGTGAGATGACAGTATATGAGATAGCCAGTAGTGATAATGAGGCTAGAGAGCTGCTTTGCTTGCAGGTATCAATTTACCTGACCCTGACTACTACTCCCTGGATCACAAAGCAGGATGTCAGGCCCAACTTGTATTTCGAACTAACGTTCCTGAGTCTAGTCCTTTACTTTTTCCAATAATGTGCAAGCCTTCTGTTTTCAAATCCCATGGATGCTTAAAATTAAACCTAGTAGATGTCTCTTAAATCTGTTTATGCTTATAGATCATCCTGGCAATTCCAATTCTTACTTTCCACTTAATCCCCCAGGAGGTGCATTTCAAATATGCATCTTACACAGGCTACACCCAGATAATCAAGGTTTGACATATAAGCAAGCTTGATGCCCTTTTTCTGCTCTATTGTATCAAAAATTGTTTCATGGTATTATTATTATTATTATTATTATTATTATTATTATTATTAGCTTTTGGCTTTTGTACCATACCCAGTGGTGCTCAGGCATTACTCTTGGCTCTCTGCTCATGAATCACTTCTGTTAGTGCTCAGGAGACCATATGAGAAGAGAGTGATATAACTTGTGTCAGCTACATGCAGCATCCTATGCATTCTATGTGCTGGTACTATCTTTCTGGCCTTTCTTGATATTAGCTGGATCTTACCTAGTTGGTTTTATTTTGCTTGCTGAGGATGCTAGACAGTGGAGCTATCAGGATAGCTTTTGCACATGTATGCTTGGACCTTGCAATGGTATGATGTTTCTTGAACTGTACACAATATTGCTGGAGATTGAAATTGGGGTCTCTCAATTCTTTGAGATGTCTCCTAAGTCTTTGATATCAAAGTTTGAATTTATAGCCTTATGCAGGCCAGACAAGTACTTCAAACCATTGAGCATTTTTAATAAATTTTTACAAGTGTAAAACACAGAAGTGTTTAAATAGTACATTTAAAAATAGACTCAGGATTAATAAGAAACATTTATAAGAGATTTACATTAATATTTTAATAATGCATATAACCCTACATTCTCAATTATATTGTCTGTTTTCAATTATAGTGAATATTTACTTTTCTTATATGCCAAGTGTTAGAAAAAAAATGAATTCTTCATAAAAAGTTTCTGTAAAATTACCTATCAATATAGATATAAAGAAACAACTAATCTTATAGGTAGTTATATAATATTATTTACAAAAGTATTTTCTCAATAAAACCCTCATAAAAGCAATGAAAGTGTTGTTTATTATGGGGAAATATTTGGTCCACTGAAAATATTCCCATAATTTAAAATACTTTACCTGTAAATATTTAGATGAAAAGTTTGTGTATTCAACTTCAATTTGGAAAAATAGTCACATTCTTTTACTGTTGTTGGAAAAGCCTTGTTTATATATAATCTAAATTTGTTTTATTAGTTTAAGAATTATTTAAGTTCAAAGTATATGTTAGTTTTAATATTTTGATATTGTTGAGAATATTAAGTCAAGGAATGTGAGTCAAACATTCTCCTGACAGTCATTTTTTCTAAAATTTGATTAGTTCCCAATTTTAAAGTTGATTTGTGGTGCACTAATTCTGGTTCTCTTCATAAGTTCTATTACTTACCAGAAACTGTATTTCATTGAGTATATTCCCTAAGTTCCCTATTCAACTGTGTTCCCCAAAATGTTGTGTATTTTTGAAAACCAAATCATGTCATTTTGTTTTGTTTTGTTTTTTCGGGTCTCACCCATTTGATGCTCAGGGGTTACTCCTGGCTAAGCATTCAGAAATTGCCCCTGACTTGGGGGGACCATATGGGACACCGGGCGATTGAACCGTGTTCCTTCCTTGGCTAGCGCTTGCAAGGCAGGTACCTTACCTCTAGCGCCACCTCACCAGCCCCTAAATCATGTCATTTTTAATAGTTAAAATTATTACCACCTTTGCAATCCATAAGATAATGGATTCTTGTGAAAGAATAATATAGTAATATATAATGAAATTTCTAAGTCCATATAAATTAACTATTTTTCTATTTTCATTTCTTAATAGAGGTCAATATGGGAAGTAGGATAATCTAGCTGGCTTCAGATTATGCACAAGTCCTAAGCATCAACATTATTATCATTTCTTATTAACCACAACCTCAATAATCATTGATTCAGTTCTGTGAAGTAAACAACTGACTGAACAGATGAAAATTGAACTGTGTCCTATAAAGTGAGAAACTGAACTCTTATGAACCAAGAAGCACAACAAATTCCAAGTTTAAAGGACTCAATTCTTGCAAAAATAGTACTTCCCAGTTCTTTTAGCACTTTGGCCTAGACAGAACAATTAACATATCCTCCACCTGGATGGAGGCATGGTCAGCATATCTGACAATATCTTTAACTTTGGCTCTTAGGCTTAAAAGGGGAATGGGATTTTATGATGAATCTTGTAACCACAGTGTTTAATTACTTAATTAGTATTTTATAAAGGGGAATGAGGTAGGGGAAGTAAGATGGGGGATTCAGGAATAGTAGAGAAGAGGGGTAGAGATTTTGAAGAAGGGAAGATGAGGAAGGAAATACAGTTGAACTAAGCTACCCTAAAATTTCAAGAACCATATTTCCTGCTATTTCCTGAGTGTTCTTCACTCACATGCCTGGAACCCTTATATATCAGAAATCTATCTTAAAATATTCCATGTGACAATAACATAAGTCAGGAAAGAAATTTCAGGATATTTGTAGGTGAATCTAGAATGAATTCTGGTTGTGGCATTTTTTTTTTTATTTTGGGTCACACCCAGGGACACTCAGAAGTCACTACTAGCTATGTGCTCAGAAATTGCTCCTGGCTTGGGGGACCACATGGAATGCTGGGGGATCAAGCCCTGGTCTGTCCTGGTTCAGCCAGCACCAGTTGTGGCATTTTTTTTTAAACAAAAGCTTCCTAAATAAAAAATAAAAATGTAATAGAATTTTAGAGGCTTTTAGAGGATTTTAATGACTGATGAATATCTCACAAAACATTCACAGGAAGATGATCACAGAAAGCAGATCAAAGTGTTCATTCTTCTAATAAAAAGGCTTTATAAATTCAAAATAACCAGCCATCACTATTATGGAGTATGACTAGATCTGTTAGTTTAAAGAAACTAGTGAGATATAGCTTCTCTCTTAGTAATCTCAGTTTTGCTTTGAATTCACTCTTGCTCACTGGCAATTTTTTCTCCTCCAGGAATAAATCTTAGTCACCCAAAGTATTGCCATTTCGGTGTGGAACATCTCCTGACCTTGATGATTAAGAAAAGACAAAATAATTAACATAGTTTTGAATAGTAATTTCAAAAGTAGTGTCATTGACACATCCAACTTACTGTCAGACTGACCCATCTTCTTTGGAAATTAGTTTTTAACCTAAATCTAGTGTTTTTTTGCAATGCCATTAACATGAATACGAGAAGTTAACTAGGCTGCCCTCTTGCAGTAATTTTCTGTTGGCTTAACTACTCTATTCTCTGTTCATGACTAATCTCCTTTATTACTTAAATTTGTGGCTTTTGTCTTAAAATGGTGCTAATAGATGAAATTCATTGTTGAAAGGAAGCAAATGAATGCCTTGTGACTGATTGCTTACAACTTTGGTAAGAAACAGACCAATATTTATTCATAAGAGTACCGTATATATACTTATATATTCTTAGATTTTTGTTCATTTTATTTTGTGGGAGCTGGTATTTTGGGCCAACCTAGTAGCACTCTGGGCTTTTTCTGGCTCTATACTCAGAATTATCCCTACCAGTGCTAGGGAAATAATATGTTTTTTTTTTTTGCTAAAGATCCAACTGGGGTCTACTACATGTAAATTCAACCTTTTATGCCAACTCTAGCCCATCTTTTTTATCACAGAATCATAGAGGAACATTTTCAGTATCATACTTTCTTCTCAATTTATATCCTTTTTATACACTTAAACCTACCAAGTGACAAGACTATGAGGACAAATCCAAACTTCTCATCAGCATAATTTATATCGTGTTCTTTCAATTATGCTTTTTGTTTGAATGATGTGATATAAAATTGTGTTGGTGAGACATCTAAATTTTGGGAGGTTGTAAAATAAATAAAGCTAATAAAATGGACTCAAATAGAATTTCTTGTAAGGGTTGAATTGATATGAATAGGATACTTCACATAAGCATGACAATACTTATACATAAGATAACAATAAGGGAGTTGTCATTAAACAGTGAAAGTGGATTGAATGTAACAAGTAATTCCTGTAATTTAGTAGAGAATAATACAAATGTTATGGGACAGTAATTAGTTCTGGGTTTTCTATCTTTTACAAAATAACCATTTCATACTCTTTGAAACAATGAATTACAAATTCTCACAGAACTCTCAGAATGTGATTTTCTTCATGTTAGGAGAAATATGATGATTGTTGTTTGGAAAAGTATTCTAGTATTTTTTGGAATCTTAGCAACAAATATAAAATGATTATTTTATATAAAGATAGAACTAATGGTTGTCAGGCTATTACCTCCTGATACTATTAAGACCCATGGAAATTAAAATACAATTTCTGATGGCTATGTCTTTTATGTTTGTTTGTGAAACAGGAGAAAGAGATTCAAATATATTTAACACTGCTACATGTCAGATACTGGGAAAAGCACAAAAGTGATAGAAATGAAATACCCAATTCCTGTCATCAAAAATGTTTCTATTTCTATTGTTTTGTCTTATAAGTTTTATTAGGTCACTATGATTTACAATATTCTTAGTGATAGAATGTTTCATGTAAGCAGCACTCTAAAATCACATCTACTACTAGTTTAAACTTTCTTCCACCAATGACCCAAAGATCTCTTCCATACAATCCACACATACCACCTCCCTCATTAAAATTGCTACCATTGGTTCTATAGGCCATTTTTTCAGTTCATTTCCTTTTGGTCATTTACTATTTATGGCCACTGTTATATATTTTTCATATCTTTGATTTCCAACAACAATCTCATTTTTACAGATATGGCTCTAGGTGACTAGATAATTTTCTGGATCAATCAAATAAAATACAAATAGACTATATAGGACTCCAAATATGTTGCTCTTTTGTCCAACTCACTCTACTTTTGATTCATAAGAGCATCAGAATTGGGTGACAACTATGAAGAAATCAGAGTTTAAGATACATTAAGGCGATTTAAAAGCAAGTGGGACTAAGGTCACTTCTGGTTAGACTGTCTTATTTGCTATATTTTTAATTTTTTAAATAATTTTTATTTTGACCAAAGTGGTTTACAAATTATTCTCAGTATTATTTTATGTATTTATGGATAAAAATAGGGAAGACTGTAGTCGGAAGAACTGGGGGATACAAAACACTCTAGACAAATTGTACTTGTAGTCAGACAGCTATTCTGTCCAGGTTCTTCAATTAGGAACATGTATTAATTTATAAAATTTGACAGATATTAAAAATATGAGAATTTAGCAGCCACAAAAGTACCTAACCTACCTGAGTCAGCACATCAGATTCCCTTTGCATCTAATTTTCCTTCTACTTGAAGCATTATTCTAAGCACTAGCCTTGTATAAAAGTTATCTCCATATATACAATTTAACGTGTCTTAACTTTAGGTTTATTTCCTACCTAATTTTTTTTAAGGCAGATAGCTGTTCCTTTCCTTCCTCAAACTTTATATAAGTCTGTGATACTCATCTCTGATTATAACACCCTCTCTCAGTCTACCAGTCACATAGTAACTCTTGTTATAGTGTTCTTCTTGGTTTAGCTAAAGAATCATATTCATAGCTGAGAGATAAATCCTTTGACATTGTAAAAAGCATGCCAATTGTTTTCTAAGTGGATAGATTCTCTTAAATAAGTCATGTACCAGGATAGTTTTACAAATTTAAAAGTTATTAAATTTTCAACTCCTTTAAAGCATTGGATAAAACTTCTTATTTTTTTCTTACTGATTACTTATCTGTGGGCTTCTTTATTCTGTGGATAGATTTGTAAGTTTCATTATTAAAACATCATTATAAGGACTAATTATATGTTTAAATTTATGTATATGTATATATACATACACATATATATGTATATGTAAACACATGCATATTTAAAACTTCATTTTAAGGACATAAATATAAATACAGATTTATATTTATATAAATAATATATTTTTATGGGTTTTCTTTGGGGGGATGGGGACCATACTCAGCAATTCTGTGGGCTATTTCTGGTTCTTTGATTTGGATAGGGGAGGGAATACTCAGCAAAAGACCCTTGGCCCTTACACAGTTTCTTTTCACAATATATATGTACATATATATATAGACATATATATGCAATATACATATTGAAGTTTTAAAATTATGAAACATAGAACCTTTGGTCAGAGAGAGATAGTACAGGGGCTATGGTGATTGCCTTGCATGTGACTAGTACTGGTTCAATCCTGGCACTGCATATGGCCCCCTGAGTAATAGTACGAGTGATCATTGAGCATGAGGAAAGTAAACCCTGAACAACACTGGGCTAATTCAAAAATTTAAATAATAATAATAATTTTTAAAATTTAAGTTAAAAATGTAGAATTAAAAACATCTTTCAAAGAAATCGAGATCTAACCTTTGAGTTATGTTTTTCCTAAAATTAAAATTATACTACTAAAATATTTTAAGATATTCTATAAAACATATATACATGAAATATAACACTCATTCAAAACCAATGTAAACAAGTAATCAAAATGGACAGATACTGCCTACTGCTCCATAGAGCCTTAAAAAAAATCTAGTTTATGAAATGATAGCTTATGGAGTGAAACCATAGTGGATAGGGGGTTTGTCTTGCATATGGCTGACCAAGGTTTGATCCTTGGCATCCCATATGATTCCCAAGCCCACCAGGAGTAACCTGGATGTGCCCCCCTCCTGAAAAAAATATTTAGTTTACATGGAATAAAGAAAAGTTTTTGATAATTTGATTCTGAATTATTTTTCTTTGCATAAACCTAGGAACTTGTTGTGATCACTCATCCAAAAACTAGGTTCAAAGACATTGAGTAAACAATTTTTTTCAGGATTGACTTCATTGCCACATGTTTTCACTAATTATATAGCAATGAGTCTGGGAATGTGTACTTTGAATTCAGGTAAAAGGTACAATTATTTGCGACTACTGTGGAAGGAAAGAAAATTGAGACAAAGTAAAACTACTATGAGGGGGTACTTTTATAAATAGAGATAGAAAAAGTGAAATATCCACAGACAAACAAGTTGGACCCTGCATCCCTATACATGGCAAAAAATTTTTCACAATTTTTAATAAATTAGATGTAAGAACTGAAAAATATGGGATATTTATTTTAAATAATAGGTTTTCATGACTTTGGATCTGGCAGTTTAAATATAACACCAAAAATACAAACAACCAAAGAAAAGCTGAATAATTTAACCTCATCAAAATAAAAGCAAACATGAGTTTTAAAAAGCATTGTAAAGAAAATGAAAATATAATCCAAACAATGGAACATATATTTGAAAATAAAAATCAAATAATAATAGTACACTTTAAAATATATAAACAAAGAACTTTTATAAACATTCTGTAAAGACGCTACACTAATAGCTGATATGCATATGAAAAGATGCTCAAGATTACTGGCCATGAAAGCATTGCAAAGCCAAGCCACAATAGAATACAATTTCATACCAATTAGAATGGTTTTAATAAAAATGACAAATAATAACGAATAATGGCAAGACTGTAAAGAACTGTAAATTTTCATGGTTTATGGGAATATAAAAATATGCAACTTCTTTAAAAGACAGTTTGAAAGTTTTTAAAAATAATGATAATAATTAAGCATAGTGATACCATATGACCCAGAAACTCCATATAATGATATAACCAAGAGAAAAAGTAGACTTTTCTGCACATAAAAACTTGTGCATGAATGTTTATAGCACTTTATTAGCAGTTCAAAAGTTTTAGTAGCAGAACCTTTTTATACTCTTACCTTATATTTTGTTGTAGCCTATTGCATAATAAAACTGAGAGAAATTATGTTTAGTACATTTTAAATCATTATTTTTTTTTTATTTAAAATACTTCTAATTGTGTCATTTCTGTAGACTGGAAAAGGTCAATTTTCTCCTCCTGGTGTATTTGGGGACCCAGGGCATTCCCCCAAGTTCATGGCAGGAGGGAACAGATCCCAACCTGATGACCAGAGACACTCTATTCCCTACCAAGAGGAACTGGGATACGTGCAAGGTAGCAGGACAGAGCAGAGTAGTCTGGGAGTAGGTGAGCCACCAGGAAGCAGATAAGCATGAACTATGGGGCTTAGTAATGCCCCAGGAGAAACACAGTATTGATTGGTATTATCTCCTTTAATCAGAGCTCTCAGTGAGGGAGTAGGGATAGCCAGACTGTGTGTGTGTGTGTGTGTGTGTGTGTGTGTGT